>CAAKHG010039060.1:0-19509 GCA_901007715.1 Dactylopterus volitans | reverse complement strand
AAAAAAAAAAAAAGGAAAACCAAAAAAAAAAAAAAAAAAAAAAAAGAACCAACCCCACCGCACGCAGGGAGATAGCGAGTAGTAAAGATCAGCTCCAGGAGTCGTGACGTCGCCCCGGAGGTGCAGGTTCAGTCCCCGAGCCAGTTCCCTTTTGTTGACTCGGGCAGCAGCAGCCGGATCCTCCGCGGTTGCGTGTGTTATTTCTCTCTCAGCGTTATTATTATTTTTTTTATATTATTTTTTAATTTTTTTTCTTTTTTTTTCCATTTAAGCCCGAACATGAGGCGGACCGCCGGCCGTAACCCTGCCCACACCCGCGGCTGCTGGTGAAGGGGATGGTGCCGCTGTGAGGAGCCGCTTCTCCCGAGGACAAGCCGGCGGTCGAGCGGCGTCGGGGGCGGCGGGTGGGGGGGGAGAGAAAGGGAGGACGTGCCCCGGACAATATGACCGTTTTCAACCAGGAAAATGTTGAGGAATTTTACGATATCGGAGACGAGCTGGGGAGGTAAGTTTCCCCCCCGAGGTTCTTGCGCCTGTTCCCTGACCAACTTCCCCCCTCTTTCTTTTGTTTTTCTTCTCTCTGCTTCTCCGCCGCCGCATCTCTGCCTGCTCGATATGCATTTTTTTTTTAATTTACATACAACGCGTCGGCTCATTAGCCCGGGCTGTGAATGTGTGCCTTCACGCCACGCTGCATCCAGCAACGCCGATGTGTGAGCATTACGCATCCAAGCATGCCTACACACACACACGCACACGCACACGCACACATTCATGAAGAAAGCAAGTCTCGAGCCTCAAACTGGCCACTGAAGGTGTCTCATATAGTCAAAATGTCCTCACTGTGATGCAATAATACTTTTTTTTTTAAATCCTTAGTATGTAGCAAGTCCATGTGCACACACACTATGCTTGTAAGTAGTCTTGCTTGTGTATGCACCCCACACACGCACCCCCCCACCCCCCTTCCCAACCCCTTTCTGCTCAGCTGTCAAGCCTGTGTGATAGGCTCTGATTAATGTGGTCCATAATGCGTCGTCGTGAGCGACGAAGCGCTCCTCGCTGAGTCCGCCTCTCCGTGGAGATCTGCCGCGCCGTTATCCCCGCGCATCTTTTGCCAGGAAGAGGACGCCCGCTCCGGTGTGTCGGGCAGGGAGGAAGGGGTGAAAGGCTGCAAGTGGAGGGAGGGGGGGGGGGTGCGGGGAAAAAAAAGTGAGAACTCTCATCGATTTTGGGGCCGGGCCGTGACCGTTGAGTGTGTAAAACCAGCGGGTCAGAGCTGTTCTCGCGTTCTCAAGCTCAGGTCCGTTGTCGAGTTGATGAGAAACCCCCACGTGGCGTGATGGTGAGGGTGGAGGTGCGGACGGGCACCCGCCTGCTCTCCTGTCTGGAGGGAACATGGAGGTGGATTCCCCCCCCCCGCAAAGTTTTCTGCTTATCGAAGTGAGACGTGTTACTCCGCGTTGGTAATAATCAACCAGTTGTTTTCTCGCCTTCCTGTTAGGGGGGTAAGAGGGTAGGAGGGGAGGTTATCGTCGCTCCAGCGGCTTCACCGTGCTGCTACTCTGGTAATAGAGACGGCTGGGGAGCTTCCTCCAGCGGGATTGAATGTCTGGGCCGGAGTTAATAGAGTCCCGCTTGCCTGTCACTCCAACGCCGGCACACATTGTCCATTATGGCTGTGATAAGCGGACGATTTTTTAAAACCGGCCTCCCTGCCGCCGTGCTACGATAACCACCACCTTTCATGCAGACACGCCAAGCATTCAGAGTGCTGAAATTTTGTTTGATTGCGAGTCCCGGGAGCGAGCTGGAATGCCGAAGGTGCTTCAGTGGACGGAGTTGCTCAAGAGTCAAAGTCCTTTGTTTTGTTTTTGTTTTTTTTGAGGGTTCATTTTCTGTTGGGAAGGTGGGAATTTTTTCATGGCTTTAAGAGACGCTACCTTTCTGTTTAGCCTGCAGATTTTGAAAGGAGGATTGACAGTTTTTCTCCTTATGAATTCAGTATCTTTGTGTTTTGGCGCTTGTTAAACCATTTTTACGCCCAAGTCATTGTGCTTTCCACTCACAGGAAACAAGACTGCGCTCTCGTAACCAGCAGCCACGCCGGTGATGTCGCAAGACGCGCGGGAAAAAAAACAAAACAGCAAACAATAGAACGTGGCATTGAAGCTAGCGAGACGGCGGTTTCTATGGCTTGTACCAGAGTCCTGCATGGGTCAAATTTTTGGGAAACCCCCCGCCCCCGCCGGTCAGTAAAGGGACCTGTCACCCGACCCTCTACCAGTGATTATATCTAAATCTAATCCAGACCCGCCCCGCCCATCAATAAAGACACCCGTTACCCGACCCGTTACCCGTCATTACATAAACAGCACAGACACACTTCACTCGATTTTTTTTAACTGCTTTATTTATTTATTTTTACTCTGCTGCAGCAGCAGTGTGTCTGGTTATCAGGTAGAAACAACCACAACTCTCCACGTTGTGGTTGCTAACATGTCGCCAACGCTGTCGGTTTAAGGAAAACGGTTACCCGGTGTAAGCGGGATGATTAGCGAAAGACTGCGTCACGGCCGCAAGAAAACATCAAATTCGGCGGCATTTTTCCTTCCGTCTTCTGTTTTGACTCTTATTTATTGTCCACAATTTCATATTCGCCGCTCAATAACTGTTTTTTTTTTTTTTTTACGTCCGTTTTCGCTGAGCAGCTAACCGGCGCGAGCGGCTCGGCTAGTGTGACGTTGTTTATTTAGGCAGTTCAGTTCTGCCCTTACCTGCACCCGTTAATTTACAATTTTATTCTTTACTCGTCGAGACACCGTTTATGCGGGTAACCGGACCCGTTGCAGGACTCTGGCTCGTACTTTAGTCTGTTTCCAACTGAACAAGCTCAGCCGGCCGAACGTTTGAGCGCCGCTTCACCCGAGACGGATGGAGTTTTTAGCTTCGATGGCCAAGCGCGTCAGAGGTTATCGACAGACACGAAGGTTAATGCCATGCTGCCATGTCGCACAAACAAGCATTTCCACCCAGGGAATTATCGCAGATAAATATAACTATTTCAGAGTCATGTGGATATCGATTGTACCCTTTCACACCCAAAAGCTGGTGTGTGTGAGTGTGTTTTTTTTTTTGCTCGTCTGAAAGGTGTCTAAGTAAAAGTCATTGTCACCGATATTAAAAAAAAAGAACAGCAACAACAAGACGTTATCCAGGAAATTACCGATTCAGGTCATTCTGTCTGCGTTTCTCTTGTTGCTGTAAGTCGAATGAACTTTAGAGAATCCAGAGTCGGTCGGCGTTAAAGCTAACAAGTCGCTCTATTCATCGGGTAAATGACAGTGGCGTGACCTTTCCCGCGCTATAATGCCTTGTACGCTTAAAAGACGGCGAACCTTTTTGATGCGATTTGTACAGCAGCCTGACGCCGGACGGAATTGTAATGAGGCGCGTTTTGCTTCGGCCAAATTGGAGGGGGGGGGGGCTGGGGGTGGTCGCCCAAGTAGCGACCATTTCGCCGCCGCGGTTGCACCGAGCGTGCCAAAGGAGAAGGCAGAGGACAGTGAATAGTGAAGTAAACACAGCTTAAGGAGACGTGAAATGCTCATTTTCCAGTCCTGTTCTATAAAATCCCAAATCAAAAGTGGATTTCCAGCCTCTGAGAACATCAAATTACAAAAAAAAACACTGAATCACAAGACCTTGATTTAACTTGCTCATGGCCTGGACCAGTCTTCTCCCAGGCCTCTTGCGTGTGTGTGTGTGTGTGGGGGAGAGCCAATCAGATTTATTTACAATCCCTACAGAGATCCAGAAGGCGGCTGGAAGACGGGGAATATTAGAGGTGCTAAACGTATTCAGAGAATTGCCGGTGTCACAGCAGGTCAGCCGGGGAGCCTGCGGGCGAGGCGTCAAGTCTTTAACCTGTGGGGCTCGACGGAGGCAGGCGCGTCCCTGCCTTCACCGTTTTGGAAAGTGTGTCCAGAGGGATGGCCGGTCAGTCTGCATCCTGGCTGTGTCCTCTTAAAGCGCTCCGAATAGTGTCCCATAACGTTGCAGAAACAAAGCACCCATCCCCTATTGTGTTCAATCGCCTTGATTTCCCTAAAAGACCGCCTGGAAAAAGTCTCGCTTCACACCTGAGGACCCGCGGGGGAATTACTGGAGAGATCAGAGCCGTTACGGCACGGCGGCGGCGGCGTGTTATGAACGCGCTCACTGCAGGGATAGGGCCGTTCTCGCAGAGGCGGGGGGGCACCCCTGGGCCCTGTCATTCCACGTTATTCCTCACTTCATTTCACGGCTCAGGAGCCATCCAGTGATTGGAAGGTTACTGGTTCAATCCCGGCGGAGATGTGCTGAAGTGTCCTTAAGCGACGCTGAACTCCTGAGCTCCTAATTGTTGCTGATGAGGCCGGCGCCTCGCCTCCCCCCGTCGCCGCAGCACTTTGAGTACCGTCAAGGAAGAGACGGCGTTATATAAATACAGACCACTCGTATTTATTAAGGATTTTTCCCTGTTGTTCGCCACCGAATTAATAAATTCTCCAAGAAAGCGCTCAGCTTACCAACTCAATCATACGCCGATCAAGCGTAACATCACGACCATTGCATGTTTACCGTCGCATGCAACTGCAATGATTATACATATTTGACAGTCTGCTATTGGCACTGTAATTAAATTGGTTATACTGAGAGGTGTGCCATAATATTTTGGTCATTTCCCTTTTATATGCATAAGGGTGCCAAAATATTAGGAACTCCTCCCAGTGTAACCCAGTGCAGTTCAACAGCGTCACAAATTACAGCACCAATAACAATCATTCCAATATGTCAACACCTCTCTCAAACACATTCAATAAAAAATTCGACATAAAACTCCGCAAGGGCGAATAGTATTGCAGGGCTGTTGAATTATATTCTGCACTGACTTGTTCACTGCAGCATTGTTATGAATTTAATACATTACTCCCTTTTAATCATTTTAATTCAACATTCTAAATGCGTTTGGAATGCCGCATGCATTTTTATGAGCTTTATTTTTATTCTCAACTATCCTCCTGTTTCAGTTGCCTTTTTTGTCTCTTAAATGCTCGTTTATTATCTTAACATCTTGTTTAGTTTATGTGATTTTTTTTCTTCTTTCCCTTTTGTAAAGCACTTTGAGGTGCCTCGTGTGAACGGTGCCATATAAATCAACCTGCCTTGCCTTGGTTAAACATGCAGCGGTTATAATGTGATGCTCGAGCGGTGTATCGCAACACCAGTGCCAGTGCTAGCAAAGATGACAAATAGTCTCACGGAACGTCCTTTGTCATGAGCGCCATTTGTGCATTTCACTTTGGCAGCAAAACTACATTTTGAACAGTTTGAGAAGGCGGCGCCAAGAAAATGAAGTCTTAGCTGCAGTATTGAAAGGGTGTTTTTCCATGCGTGCTATCAGAACAGGAGAGACTCCCCCTCTACCCACCACCACCTCCCCGTCGCGTCAGTGACTGACACCGAGTGGCTGGTATCTGATCTTTCATGCGAGCCCCCGCCGGTCTAGAATATCAGCCGGCCTTTATGTAGGTCTAACAATGGCATGCGAGCTTTTAAGATGCTCAAAAAAAACAAAACAAAAAAAACAAAACAGCGTGTATGTCTGCACGCAGAAACCGGCGCAGCAGATTTACCGCTTAAAGTCATGCGAGTTGAGTTTTTCGCCGTCTTTGTTTTGCGCGCCGTCATTCGCTTGGAGAGCCACTGACTCAGCCACTTTCCGGCCCGGCCGGGCGGGAGGGGGGAAGGCGAACCAAGACATTAGCCTGCTGTGGACTGCATTTGCCTTTCATCTGGTCCACAGGGCAGTATAACACTTTGCATAATTTTTTTTTTTTTTTTTTTTGCAGCGCTCTGCCTCCGTCGTTTGCCTGTAATGCTCCGGCTGATGTTGTGGCTGCGCATACATGTATGCGGTTTCCATTTGTGGAGGAGGGCAGGGGGGCGCTCTCGCAGTGGGGGGATTCTGAGAAGCAAATCAACATAAATTGCATTAAAAAAAAAAAAAACTGGGGCTCTTCCCGAGCAGAAATCGCCCCAAAGACAAAGTTCCATGAATACAAAGTAGGATTATGCGCCAGACATTCACATGGGCTCCTGTCATACATGGCGTTTCCTCATGAAACGGCTAATCTTTATGCAGATTATTAGACTCTAATCTACGGAATATTCCCCATAACCAACTGTAATGTCCTTTTTATTTGGACACAGCAGCACCAGTTAATGCCATGCAGGCACTCCATGCAGTCTGTGCCCCAGCTACTGACCTAGATTTACTCCCCCCCTCTTCCTACCCTTGGTTAAATTATTGGGTGGAGGGGCAGTCTGGGTAGCAGGAGTGGCCTTGATGAGGCCTGCCACTCATCCACACCGTCTTCCCCGCCCCCCATCCACCCCTGGGAGTGGCCGCGCCGTCGCATGAATGCAGCCATCTCGCTTTTGCTGTTGAATTCAGAGGATTCAACCTTAAGTGAATCCCTGCACAGTATATAATCCCTCTTTTGGTCCCCCCCCCCCTTTTTTTTTTTTTTACAATAGCCAATGTCGTAACACATTTATTTTTGGAGGTGGTTACAGAGTTTAAAAGATGTGAGCGAATTACTGGTGCTAGACGGTGCGTACCTTAATTGTGTAGTTTTGTAAGGCCTCTCGAATTCAAGGTCCGTCTGAATCGGCAGTTCAGACCATTCATCCCGGACGTCACCTCTTTTTTTTATTTTCACGTAACACGGGGCCGCCCTTGAGCAACCAACGCGGTCTGGTTGACGCATGATATGTGGAAGGTCCGGTCCAAAACGCCTTACTTTTTAAAATGTCGGCTTAGATGTGCAGTTTCTTAGATGTGCAGTTTCTTTTGTAGTTTTTCCCCTCGCTGTTCGTGCCCAGAAGCGTTTTTGGACCCGTCTCCTCTGCAAGGGGAACCTTTGTTGACTGTAAACCGCCATAACCAGCATGATCGGATTCATCCCGGCAGCGTAAACACAGCTGTTTTTGTTGCGTCAGGACGTCAGATCATTACAAAACTCAACTCTTTGCCCATTTTCAGTATGTTTTATTGAAAATTCCACCGCGTTAAAGCTGCATCACATCTTGCTCGTTTGTTGCCTCACTCCCAATTATTTACCTGGTCATCGAGCTCATCTGTGGCATTGACTCCAGAGCGCACTAATCTTCAGGCTTTATCTAGCCGTAGTAAGGGAAGCGTATGAGTCAGAGAGGCGTGATAATATCACTGTGACCTGTGAGTACCATCATGTAAGAGAGAAGTGCTTGAAAAAGATCGACTGGAGGGTGCAGTTTTCCTTGACATCCGACGGAGGAGTGCGCTTTCCGAGCGGCGTAAGATCTTCCGTTTGCAAGCTCTTTCCTCGCCTCCGAGGGCCCGGTCGGCTTCAGCCCCGCGATTGTCGCGGTCAGGCGCCCTCGGAACCGCGGTCGGCTCGGCGAGCCAAATTGAAATCGGGCTCATTTGGAATGTCTTGGAGGAGCGTAATGAGTTATTTTCAATTAATCTCAGCAGTCAAAGGAGGATAATTGGATCCCTGCCAACTGTGTTAGTGGCTAAATGGCAGGAGTGTCGCGCTCTGTGTGTGTGTGTGTGTGCGCGCGTGTGTGTGTTTTTTGGGGTTGGGGAGCGGGGGGGGGACTCAAATCCTTTGTGGTCAATTAGGACAGCGCCGCAGCCAGTCAAGTGTGAAAACTGAGGGTCTGTAATTTGCCGGGGAGAGACAACTTTCCACTTTCATCCTCCTTGTATAGCTTTGCACTGCCGCTAATACTCTGTCATGAGATCCTTTTCTCCTCCCAACAACGAGCGGCCGAGCTGTACCTGCTGCGCATCTGCGCCGAGGCCTTTAATTCCCCCGACGCCACGAGGTGAAATATCCCGGAATAGCAGAAGATCGGGAGATCTGATGGCTCCATTAGAGAGGAATTCTGTGTTTTTAGATTCCATTCAAAAGAAGCTTGTTATGTAACAGCCTTTCCGTCAGGTGCTGTTTTTGGGTTACCTATTCTCTTATCACACTCGCTCGCCCACTCGAGGCCTTCAGACTGAATTGTATACACTGTGCTTGCATCCAGGAAACAGTTCCGGCACCTGAAGGGACGGTATTTGAATATTCCCCCCGGTTCTTTTTTTTTTTTTCGTGGTCATATGTGCATCAACATAAACCAGAAGTGAAGGACTACACACAGATCAGCCATAACATTATGACCACCGCATGCTTACAGTAGCCTGTAATGCAACAGTCCTGCAGTGAATTCTCCCTGCAGTGGTTTTAATGTTATGGCTGATCGGTGCACATCAAACGAATAAGTAAAAATTAGAAAAATGGTGACAACAGAGGCCCTGATTTTTGACTGCAGGACACATATATGACGGTTACAGCGCGTGCGCTTGCCTGTATGTACACACCTGGGGGAAAAAAAACATGCAGGTTTTGCCATTAGGGGACAAAATGCCAAAGCTGTGGTCACCAGTCAGCAGCGTTTTAAGACCTACAGGCAAGCTCACCTGTCAGCGGGGACGTGCGGGTGAGGGGGGGGGGGGGGTGGCATGTGACAGACATTTGACATTTAAAGCTGCTAAACCGCGTCCTCTCGCTCACCCGCAGATAAGGGCAGAAGGATTTTCTCGGGTCTTCTCGCAGCGGCGATGGAAAAAAAAAAAAAAAAACGTCGCGGCCCGCTCATGGAGGCATATTCATTTCGCCGCTCGTTTTGCACCATGTCCTCATTAGAGGCGCCGCTCATCAGCAGTCGTTCCCTCGCCTAAATGTTGTGGCCTCCGTCATGATCTTTAAAATCGTGGGTTTGCTTCCACTCAATCAAAAAACATCATTCATATGGATTATGATCAATACTTGACAAGCCTGCAGAGACTTCTGTCTGAGACCGGTCGTTCATGGCAGTTACAGAATATTAACCTTTTTCTCATCAACAGAGAGAGCTGCGATATATTAAAAGCGGAATTTATTTTTTAGTTATAGAGGATTTACTTGGTTCCAATTATATTTGTCGACCTGTCGCACTCCCAGTTGACATCAGATACACAAAAATAAAAGTGAGGACCAGGTTGAAAGGCTTCTTCAGACGAGCCGGTATTTAGCGAGGAGTTGTTACGCGGTTGAAGGAAAGAGGCCACCCGTACTGAAGCTATGGAAGTTGGCCCGAGGTTAACTGAGCGCGCTCAGTACCTGAAAGCCTGCTGAGAGACTTTTATGTGCAGCCAGTTTTTCTCTTTTATGTTCTCACTTTGCTCTCCCTCTATCTCCTCCTGTCACACACGATTCAGTTTTTATTAGTCTTGTTGTTAACGCCGAATTGAGTAATTAAACCAAGTAAGTCAGGGATTACTTTATCGTGGTGGAGGGGTTTGAGTGTCTTAATGACCGCAGGAGCTGTGTTGTCGGGGGCAGCAGCCCCTGGTAGGGCCTCCCATGGCAAACTGGTCTTGGGTGAAGGGTCAGACAAAGATGGTCCATAAATACGCATTTGGGAAGAGAAACATCAAAAGACCAGTGTGTCCTGCCCGGAGGGTTACCGGGGCCCCACCCTGGAGCCAGGCTGAGGGAAGGGGCCTTTCGGCGAGCGCCTGGTGAATGGGCCTTCGCCCATGGGGTCTGGTCAGGTCCGTACCCCTGCTGGAGGAACCATATGGGTCTGGTACAATGTGGATCGGACGGCGGGCCACTGCTGCCCCCACAACCCGGACCCGGATAAGTGCAAGTTTTTGCATCACTCGTTTCTGAGTGGCTCTTTGTCATCAGCCTTGAGTTGGCTTGGCTGGATTCATGTTGCTGCAGTTTGGTTTGGTTTTTGTTTTTTTTCCCCCCCTTAAAGATCTGTTCTCTGCTTCGGTAAAATGAACGGAAAAGGTCAGCGGCTCTGAAAAGAGTCGGGTTTAATTAGTCTTACTCAGCATTTGAATGTCAGCTCGTCGCTCGTCTCATAACAGCGCATAGCTCGGGAGCCAAACCAGTCTGCGCGCCTCCCGAATTCCCCTGAGTCATGACAGTTAACCGCTTCGAAACCTGCTTAATGCCAGTCTCAGCGGGCCGGCGGGGGCCCTTGTTTTGAAGACCAAGCACAAAATAAAATGAGAGATGAAAGACGGGCCAGCTGAAGGACCCCGTCTCACACACACAAATACACACACACACCTCCTGCTACCACCTCTCCATTTGCCAGAACAACGGTCTTGCCCCTCTGTCAGTCTGACTGCACCGACCAATGTCGAGCCTCCGATGGTCCCAGACCACCTATTGAGCTAACATCGGCTTGGTGTCTGCAGCGGGCAGGTGAAGCGAAGGTGCTATTTTGGAAGCACTTACACAATCGGTCGGTCGATATGAGCATTTCACGCTCGTTGTGGCAGCAACTCGGTGGCACCGCCGGCAGATTCTGCATTCCAAGCCACACCCACACCAGAACCCGACTGAGCTGCCAGCTAAGGCAGGTCGTCGTCAGATGTTTGGTCAGCCTTGTGAACTCACTGTTTCTGTTTGCCACTAATTTAATGTCTTATTTTTGTTGGGATTCTTCTTTTCTGAGTTAGGCCAAGTCCTCGCGCGGGTGCTTGCATTATTAAAGAAAGGTTAAATTCCTACCCATCAAAGTTGTGCACTTTTAGAGTGAATATCCCTTTGGAATGATGTTGTCGCAGCTCAAATTTTCTAGAAAACCGGAGCACAACATTTGATCATCACCTGTGTCGATTCGGATGCTAACAAAGTGAAGCAGAGCAAATGCCGATGAAAGGTCAAATGAACCCTCCCAAATTTGCCACTTGGGTGCCATCTGTTCCATTTAAGACTTCTCAGCTGCCAGACTGTTATGTCACAAGTGATATTCATTCCATCCAGATACAAATGTTTCTGGCTTTGCTTTGCACCAGACATTTTATACATTCTCTCACTCAGAGGAAAAACCTGGAGAGGAAATGAAGGTTGGCTCCGACTGTGGGACGCTTATTGAGGGTGGAATGAAACTATAACAGACTGATAAATAATCGATAACCATATTCTCACGGTGCAAATAAAACCGAAACGTGAAAAACAAAAGGCGGAACCCGGAGCAGATTAACTCTTCCCCGCTGTCATTGCCATATGCCGCACTTCAGCAGAGGAACACATTTTCCATCCCCAGCCTGCCATTGTTTCTCCCAGTGGTGCCCAAGAAAAAAGGCAAAAAGCAGAACACAACAACAGCGAAATTAATAGAAGCCAACGTCTGACATATCGCCTTATGCGCTCTGCTTGTCCAGTGTGTATAAGTGTCTGAGCTGCCAGTCACGCGCCGCAGGACGACATCTGCGGAACTCATTATCAAGTCAGTTGAATTTGACTCGAGCCTCTAATGGGCCTCACGATCTGCACAGTGAACGACACCCACTTTCCTTTTTTAATCAAATAGGGAAAGATTTGGGGGGGAAGAAGAAAAAAAAAACAAACCCTCCCGGACAGACAGACGCGCAGTAGATGTCACATTCAGCGAAATCAATATGATGGTCCATCATCATCAGTCAGATTAGGATGATTGAAGTCTCTATGGAACAGTCGGAGCCAATAGAGTCAAGTGCCAGTCTCCAACATGGCGTGAACAATGCAGCCCGCCAACTGATGAGGATTCAAGATGGCTGTTTCAAGATGGTAAACTCTTCGGTTTAGTTTTTGTTTGTGTAGTTCATGAACCATAAAACACTACGACCAGTAGGAGCAATTAGCTGAGTGAATCCGCGGGAAAAGTTGTTAAACTTTTAGTCGGCCGCAGTTGAAAGGCCCGTGATGACGGCGATGAGGAAGTCAGAACAGGAAACACCTGTACCCTTGCTTGGGCACAGGTGCCAGAACTCTGCTCGCATGTTGGTATTTCCAGTCCCGGGTTTGCGTTGCGGGTATTGGCCTGACACGCTGGCCTTTCAGCGCTGTCAAGAAATGTGAAAAGATGACAAGAGTGATTTTTATCAGGCCCGTCCGTTGTCAGCAGGCCGTGAAACGTGGCGCGATGTGCGCCTCACTCTTGTCTGAACGGATTCCGCTCAACTTTCCAAGCGACATTTTGAATATTTATATCTGATTGCGTTGACTTCAGCTCAGAGATGAGTAATTTTGTCATGGAATTGCCATTATAATTGCATAAATGATTAACGATTGTAAGCCTCAAAATAATGACATGTAAGAGGACTGAAGCTACTTTCTCTGCATGATTAATTGACGCTTTCAGAGAGCCGATAACGCCGGTGGCGCGGTCATTATATTTCATTCCAACCATGCATGTATACTTTTACACAATGTTCTTTAATCTCGAGGCTGTCATGAACGATGCCAACCCATGGGCCTGCAATAACAATGGCTTTTTCTCCGGCCACTGCATGCCCAGGAGTTCTTGACATTGAAAATGTTTGGGGACCGCGGCGGCTGGATATCACAACAGCTCTGAAGATGGTTAAAGAAAACCTTTCACCTCTCCTTAACTCTAAGCACAATGTCTCCATTGTTGGCGCTGCCTTAAAATCTCGAGCTGGGTGGGGGGGGTGCCGGGTGAGTGGGGTGAATGACATTCCTGCGGTGCGTTCAATGGCTTTTCCCCGTAGCCACTAGACGAGGGCAAACACTGCCTGCCTCTCATTTAGCCTTCTGTCAGTAACCCATCAGGGGCCTTCGGCTCCTCAGGTCCCGTTCGGCCGCCGGACTGTAAATCATCGATGAGTGGAACAAAGCGTGTGCGGGCGCTCCGGAGCGAGCCGCGGTAGCGACCTTTATCACTGAGGCTAATTGCGCAGTTTTGCAATTTGAGTATTCGGCGTCGTTGCCGGCGGGAGACGCTCATTTCCTGACCGGCGCGTCTGGTCAGTTTTGTGTTTGGATGTCTGTTGGCTACCAGGTTTGGACTTAATTGCCGAGTTAATTGTTGACTTAAACCTTTAGTTGGTGGCCTTTTTAGATGTTTTAGCATGAAATTGAAACGCCGCTGGTTCGCCTGATTCCTCCTTTGTATCGCTTCATGACATTTTTAATGCATTAAAAAAAAAACCATAAATGCACTTAACACGGCTGCCGAAGAAAACCATTTGAAGGTGGAGGACGCAGCTGTGATTTGCTTTCCTGTGGTGTTGACCTATAATGACCACTAGCCAAGGAAGAAAAAACAAAACAATACAAGAAGAAGGAGGAACCTGTGACCTACGAGTACGTGAGCCACACCAAACTGAGGATGAACAAGGACAAGGTTGGAATTTTGGGCCAAAAAGCTTAACTTTTAAAAAGTCGCCCAAAGGATCTTTGGAGGAAAATAGAGTAACCTGAGAGAAATCATTTGAATTTAAACATTTTAGTACATTTAAATGTCCATTACAAGCTTCAGTCTGAGGAAGAAAGGTGATTAATTATGATTAACCGGAGCAAATTCTGCGAGTAATTGCTTTTTTTTTTTCACACCAACTGACATCACTAATATATACAAAAATTAAATAAATGAACATGCCTTTTATATATATTAAACACTTGTATCGTTCTGGCAGTGTATTATATTGTGTACTCAACAACACACCACCTAATCTAATCCTAATCTAATAGTTTAGGCCGTGCGTCGTCGAGGAATGTTCCCTGACCGTGCATGCGAGATCCTCGGGTTTCATTTTGAGCAAAAATAAATGGAGATAAGTGCGTCATTTCTGTCACACGGCTGTACCTTTTTTGGTTATCATTTTGAATGAAGAAGATTTTTGACTGCGGCGCCTTTTTGCCGTGAAAGCGGCACGACTGTGGCGACGACTCGGTTTATTAAAAACTGGGGGGAAAACAACAAGAAATTCAAACAAATCCCAACAACGTTCACATCTGTTTACAACCGCACGCGCCCTTTTGACACCTCACCCGGATTATCTACCGCACACTCTTCCTTCCTCCAACAAGGGCTGGTTCCTGCACTCAGTCACCGAATCCTGTTGCCGTGGTTACCCTTCCGCTGTACACAATGGCACGGTGGTTGCATAATGTTTTCTCTGCCGGTGCAGTTTGTGGCCCACACTCCAGCTGAGTGGGCAGGGAGCACTCGGAGCCGTCCTCCCACACTTCGCTCCATGCTAATGAAAAGCTTTGGCTCCGCCGGGGTGGTTTCACGCTGAATCACATCGGACAGCCGAGCTCCTCCGGAGTCTCCGGCTGCGGACGTGGCCCTTCTGCAGTGGCCGGCGCCGCTTCTGGCTCCGTGTCGCAGGTAGTCAGATGATCCGGCCCCGAACGCGGTGGGAATCGAGCGGCGACGGGAATGAGCTGAGCGGAGCTGACATGAAAGGGGGCTTCAAACACATGACAGTCATCCGCCTCCAGTCGCCGTGGAGCCTGAACAAGATAAAGACCTCCAGCCGAATTGTTGAGCGATGCGTAACCATGACTCATGAGTTTTTTGGTTGAGGAGCTGCGTAGCTGTTTTTGAGGGGGGTTTTTTTTCGATTGAGGAAAATCAGCAGGGGTGCGGCATCGTTGGGGGAAAAAAAAGAAGAAAACAAACCAAAAAGGAAAAGAACTGCATGGAAATATGTGAGGCAGAAGCAGAACCGTCCATTTCAATAAGATCATTGCAATTCGGAACCTTGATTAAAAAACAAAAAAAAGGAATTATCTTCTCGAACAACCAGTCAATTAATTCTCAGCTAGTGTTACCTGTTTATTATTTGACAGTAGTTCCACCTCTAGATTTGAAGTGCCCCGTCATTATCGTGTCCCGCGCCTCATTAACACCCAACAAGCGTCAGGTGTTTTTGAGGAACGGCTCGGAGCCGCGGCACCCACGCGGAACGCGGACGCTGGCAGGAGCCGGTGTGCCGTGCACCGGGGGCCCTCATTCATCCCCCGCGAGCCAAAGACAATTCAATTAACTAGAGAAGCGGCACTGTAACTGCGGGTTACTGGGCGCATTTAAAGGGACGCCTCACGCCAAAACAAAGATTGGGGCCAGATGTCAGAATTTAAAAGCGTCGCAAAGATTTTTTTTTTTTTGTTGAATGGGAGAACCCATGAGGTCATCAGAGGGGCTGCCGAAATGTGACGCACGTTTTCACTTTCACAAACTTCTCTCCCTCGAGTCCACCTTGTCCGCGCCCTCTCGAGCGCCAAGCAATTTGGCAGCGATGCGCAAAGATTTTTTATTCGCGCAAAATACGAATGTCTGTCATCCAAGGTTTATAAGTATGCGTTTGTTCATTGGCTGGCAAGGGTTTGCATCCCCGTTCGCATCGCCGGGGCGCCATTAAACCCGGCGGCTGCTTGGGCATTTGGGCGTATGCGCCGGAGCGTAGCCGCAGACAGGTGGAGGTCGCGTCCTGCGAGGTGAAACGGGGCAGCAAACCAACGGGACAAGCGGCGGCCGGCACCGCTCTGGGCTAATTAAAGCGGAGCGCAGTCATAAATTTTAAGTGGCGTCAACGAACATTCAGTGACGCGAAGCCGTTGGTGTTTCCTTTTTGTCAGCGCGAGTTGTTTTCATGCGTTTAATCGCGTTGTTCTGGGTGTGTGTGAAAAGTGCACCGTCATGCTTTGGAGTCCTTTACTTTTCCTTCACGCGCTCATATAGATTAACGGGCTTTTTTTTTAAATTATTTTCCTGAGGGCACTGCGAAGCAATTAAACCCGAAAAGAAGTTAAATAAACTTGGTGCAATCACTTGAAAGAATAGTTGCGTTGCAGTTTTGCCGTGAGAGCACGGACGGGAGGATATTACACTCAGGAAAACACACTCGGGATAATTGTGTCATATTGAATTTCCATGAAATGCATAATTCAGAGTATTCTCATATGAGTAGAAAAATGTGTTTAGCGCACTATTGGTTTTCTGGTTTAAAAAGAAATGCAGGAGTAAGCCTGCAGGAAAGAACAGACTCTTAGTATATTGCTTTTTTGTTTTTAGGTTTTTTTTTATGCTTTATTTATTTAGGCAGACCTTCTGATTTCTGGTTGGAGCGCCGCTAACAGCAGCTAACTGCTAATCCCAAAGGTGTTACCACGGCACCCACTCAAATCAGTTGCCGAATATCACCAATTTATTTTGCCCAACGTTTATATCTACCTTATTCCATGATGATTGTCATAATGAAAGTATTTGCATCTTAAAATCTCCTTTTTAAAATATAAGGAAAGTGATGATTTTTGTGTCATTTTAAGAGTTTGAAGGATGTTTTGAAAGCATATTGAGTGTGGAATTTTTATACTGTCCCATGTCTAATGGAGACACAGCAAACATATATTTTTCTAGAGGAATTTGGTATTACTTATCAACTTACTTATATGCTGATACAGTATATTTGCAGCAAGCAAATATGCATCAATAAATGTAGCTGGATGGAGGCAGAGAACCGCCAAACACGACCATGGTCCTCTGACGCTTGCATTATTTTAAATCCACATTGCCCTGTGTTTTGATTTTATTCCGTCAAGTGTCTCTGAGTACCGTGAGCGGCACTTTTTGAATAAAATGTATTATTATTACTATTTGCCAACAATACGAAACAAAACCATTCACATATTTTTGAAAGTTTTCCCCCAAAATTCTAATTCTTGCGAATCGTCATGACAACTAATGATTCTAGTCCGCTCTACAGCCAAGGCAGGTTAGTCATAGTGGGTTGAAAACTGCAGCGGGGCGAGTGAAGCGAAGGCTACGGCGCCGTAACGTGTTACAAAGTATTAAGTTTGATTTTATGTTGAAATGGTGTTTGCTCCATGGTTGTTTGGTTCAAAAGCATCACGCCATGTTCATGTCGGCAGTTGGTGCGTTTTCATTCTGCACACTTACTAGTGTTGCTATGGTAACAGGTTGCCTGTTTGTGTATGTTTTTTCGTTTTAGAGACTAAACTCGACCTGAACTACATCAGCATTACATGGTTTTAACACATGGCCGCCGGCCAATCAGATAGCGGCATTCACCCGGACCGCGGCATTAAACTGTTTATTCTGTAAACCGGCAATTCTGGGATTTAACCGGCGCTTGTAATGTTTACTCGCAACCAGTACAGCTCACGTTTGTACATGCAGTACATCTTTCCAGAAGCAATTACAGTAAACATCCCTGCAGGGATGTTGTAAGATTTTTGAAACGTGTTTTCCACCCTCTAAACCAGAGTGATTTTGGCGGAGTGGCGACGGCAAACCCGCCGGCCTGACACGACGATGACCGATTCCCCTCCGAACCGCGACACACACACACACACACACACACAAAAAAAGCGTTGGCAACGAGACTCACGCCAGATTACGTGGCTTTACTCCGATCGCACGGCTGCGACGGCCAACCTGAAATGTAGACCCGTGTTTAACGCCGAAAATCCCCTTTCGCTGGACCGCGTCTGCAAAGTGTGTCAGCGGAGTTGATGGGCAGATGTGAGGCAGCGGCGTAGATTAGGTATTTGCGAGAGATTATGACAGGGATGAAGGCCCAGTAAGCAGCCGGGCACGCCAGGATGCAATAAAACCGCATCGCTAAGCAAAGACAATTGCAGACGGAAGGAATGGAATTTGATTATTTTGTCCGTTTAGCTCTACTTTTATCAATATCGGTGGTAGAATTGATGAGAATATGCACAACACGGGGTATTTTCAAGGGTTTTACTCCACTTGTGTCGTGATCCTTTTGTCTCCCTTTTGGAAACAAATATTACTTACTGTTTGTTTTGTAACTGGAAACCGAAATGAACAAAAGTACGACGGCCGCAAAGACACCGCCGTCCTCTGTGTGTGTGTGTGTGTGTGTGTGTGTGTCACACCGAGGGAAATCAAACTGTAGGTGGGATCGCACTCATTGTGTTCCCACTTCGTTCTCAGTCGATGGGCAGCAGTATCAGATTTGACAGAGAAACTGTGTGTGTGTGTGTGTGTGTGTGCGTGTGTGTGTGCGTGTGTGCGTGCGTGCGTGTGTGTGTGCGTGTCTGCCTTTGTGAAGCCCTGCTAGCATGACTGCTATTGTAGTTAACACTTTTCAGCCTTTTCAGCAGCCTCTCCTATTTCACGGTCGTAGTACCCGGAGCCGATCAATAGCTGCCTGGCTGGCAGCAGCGGAGGTTCATGATACACGCAGTTCCTCAGCTGCTCAGTTTAGGTTTTGATGTGTTAGTTTCCCTTTTTTTTTTTTTTTTTTCTTCCTTCTATGCGTGCTTTCGAGCAAAGCGACCACAAATAGTCTCCGCCAAAGCCGGCAACTCGGCGTTATCTCACGAAAACACTGTCTGTTGAGAGCTCCGGCTTGTACCGAACGCGTTAACAGATATTTATTTGGCTGGTTTTCCCAGTTTGAAAGCATTGTTAATTGAATATCTTTCACTTATGGGAGGTTAGTGGAAGAAATTAGGGTAATTTGGAGACACCAAGCCTGCGGGAAGTACCAACAATTCTTTTGTACTGAGTAGTTTTAAGTGTCTAATAAAAATTACATCACAGTCTCAAGTGAATTCTTTAGCTAAGTGTGTTTGTTCTCCGCTATCAGCACAACATACGGTGGATAGGCCGCTCTGTAGGCGGATCTTGACAACTAAGTGATAATCCAGCCATAAGAGAGGATGGAGATTGCTGTCCCACAATTTTATCATTAATATGTGATAGCATTTTTCATATTTTTTTTGTTTTCCGTCGTTTGTTTGTTTTTCCCGTGAGATTTATTCAAGCAAAGCCGTTGGATTTAAGATCTGCTCAGCTGGAGCGGCTCGATTTCCACGCAGCACTAACGAGATCCGAAGTTTTGGGTGCGAAACGGCGAACTTTTCAGGCGAGGCCGCAGCCCGGGAAACGGTCTGCCACCCTCGCCGGAGTCAGCGGTGACTCAGCGCTCGACGAAATGGCAGCCGCGTGGTGACGTGGCCGCCGGCAGGATCCCTTTGCCGCGTTGACAAGTCAGCGAAGTGATGGTTCTGGGTTAGCAGCAGGTAACTGTAGGCTACGCGCGGCTAAGATGGTGCGCTGGATGCTGCAGTAGAGAAAGAGCCGCTGTGGAAGTACAGCATGGTTTATTCCAGCATCTCTGCCCTGTGCAGACGCGTACATCTATAGCACACAGGGGTTTTTGTTCTTTTATCCCTTTACATCGCCAGAGATGTCATAATATACATTGCATTACGCTCTCTTGAGTGTAGGCTCCATGTCAAAAGACTGTAATACTATATATAGATGGATTATGGTGGGATTGAGGCTAAAGATTAGAAGGATGCGTATCTTTCCTTTGTCGGCCGAGTCTCCCAGTAAGAATTCCCGTTGCATTAGGTTATCCCGCAGTCAAATTAGTTACCTTGAACATTGTCTAGAACTGTGGAAGCCCGCTGTTGAAGGAAAGGCTCGGTTCTGCAGCATCTGGCTGATTTTTTTTTTTTATTTTTGAGCACAAAGATATCAAGCTGCCATTGAGACCTTTTTATTTCAGGTGAACGTGCGGAAATCAAGTCTTCAGCAGGGATCATGCAGATTTGTGTGTGTGTGTGT
>CAAKHG010039059.1:0-13601 GCA_901007715.1 Dactylopterus volitans | reverse complement strand
CCCGCTACCAGCCCGGGCCTGAGCCAAGGCCTCAGTCGCAGGTGACTCGCTACCAGCCTGAGCCCCGGCCTGAGCCAAGGCCCCGGCCCCAACCTCAGCCGCCCCGCTACCAGCCCGGGCCTGAGCCAAGGCCTCAGTCGCAGGTGACTCGCTACCAGCCCGAGCCTGAGCCCCGGCCTGAGCCAAGGCCCCGGCCCCAACCTCAGCCGCCCCGCTACCAGCCCGGGCCTGAGCCAAGGCCTCAGTCGCAGGTGACTCGCTACCAGCCTGAGCCCCGGCCTGAGCCAAGGCCCCAACCCCAACCTCAGCCGCCCCGCTACCAGCCCGGGCCTGAGCCAAGGCCCCAACCCCAACCTCAGCCGCCCCGCTACCAGCCCGGGCCTGAGCCAAGGCCTCAGTCGCAGGTGACTCGCTACCAGCCCGAGCCTGAGCCCCGGCCTGAGCCAAGGCCCCGGCCCCAACCTCAGCCGCCCCGCTACCAGCCCGGGCCTGAGCCAAGGCCTCAGTCGCAGGTGACTCGCTACCAGCCCGAGCCTGAGCCCCGGCCTGAGCCAAGGCCCCGGCCCCAACCTCAGCCGCCCCGCTACCAGCCCGGGCCTGAGCCAAGGCCCCAACCCCAACCTCAGCCGCCCCGCTACCAGCCCGGGCCTGAGCCAAGGCCCCAACCTCAGTCGCACACGATTCGCTACCAGCCTGAGCTGACGCCAAGGCCCCAGTCTCAGCTCCCTCACTACCAGCCTGAGGCAAGGCCCCAACCTCAGCCGCCTCGCTACCAGCCCCGGCCCGAGTCTCAGGCGACTCGCTATCCGCCTCAGCCCCGGCCTGAGCCAAGGCCCCGGCCCCAACCTCAGCCGCCTCGCTACCAGCCCTGGCCTCAAGGTGCCCCTAAAATGCCTGCAACACGGTAGGTTGATTACATAATTGGACTTAAAATCCATGATTTCTTGGAAGGGTTTTTTGACTGTTTCTCTCTCCAATTATGATGGCAGGTTTGGCCAGTAGGACGTCTGAAGATAAAGGATATGATGGGTAAGAAACCTTCACCTCAAGTGAAGGTCCTCCCCAGTAGTACGTGAAGTAAATGAACTGACACAACATTCTCATTACAGACATCTCGGGAGGTGCATAACCTTCAACACGGTTCAGTGAATAAAAATAAAACATTATCTCCTACATTGATGTCTATTTGTTGTTCATCTCACACAGCAATCTGGTGGGACACTTGTCATGAGCTTCTACCCCAGATTTAATTGTGACAATTTACTAGATGGGGTCTACTTTAACTTGCAGCTTTGGCAAACGGCTGGCGTGAAGTCTATAGTGGAGGGTAAACATTGGGTAAAGGTATTTCTTCATGCCCTGATACTGGTCATGGCTGGTTTACCCCAGGTGCAGACTCTGCCCACTCAACACACATGGCACACGCTGTTGGGCTCTTTTTGAAATGTGTTTAATCAAGGTTTGGACCCCTTTCACAAAAAGCTGGATGGTGACTTCACTCCAATTTTTAAACATTGGCCTCAGCTGCTTTGTTACTGGTTTGCAAACTCCAGAGGTGGGTGGTTCCCAAAATATCTGCTTTTTGAGGATCAAATGGCCTGCAAGAACAGGGTCCCAATGCATCATTTCAGGGACTGGTCTTAGAGGTGCGTTCGCAAACTCGCGTTCCAAAATGGGCACGCTACAGCCAAGTAACTAGTGGGATATTGGGTCTCACGGCACCTCCCCCTTACTGGATCCCCAAGCTGTCAATCAAAACTCTGGAGCCAATCGGATGCAGCCTCCGGTCACCTGGCAAATGCCCCTCCCTTTTGTGGAGTGGAAACCCCATTTTCATTTGGGTGACATGCGGCCTGGTAACCTCAAGGCCCACACCTCAGTACTCGGCTCCAAACTTGCAGTCTGCTGGTTGAGAACCAAACAATTTTTACCCGGCCACTTAAATATGGACGCTTTTAATGACTTCCCCTCTCCCTACTGCTGTCACCACATGGGCTGCTGATGAACCCTAGACTGCTTGGAACACTGGTCTGGCTCTGGTGCTAACGGACTCTTGGCAAGCAAGAGGAAAAGGAACTGGAAACTGGATCCCCACAAGATTCACACAAGTGGGTCTCAAGCCTGCCCAACCAACAATCCTCTGGAGTGGTAGGACTTTTCAGAAACAAACTAACCTGTTCCTAAACCCCAGATTTAATTGACACTCTCTGAATATTTCCTCAAGTGGGACTGAATTGAAAATGCACTGCTTTAGGAAGGTGCATCTGTAACTGGTCAAAATAACTGCTAGAACACTGAAACTGAAGTGTGTAATTGACTCATTGAAAGGTTTCAATATAATACTGGTAACTACACAACTGTCTCTCGCATGTTTCACTGACCCTCAAGTGAAGCTCCAGAACTTGAATGTGCCGAGCTAATGCTAAGCTACATTAGCATGAGTAAGGCTAGTTAGGTTCAACACCTTGCATAATAACTGTCTGACGATAGCAGCAGCCGGTGGCAGCGAGCTTTCGGAAGAAAATCCTGCAAGCTCGATCCAAGTCAGCCATGGAAGGATCGGCGAGGAACCGAGCCACATTGGTTCGCCATGTCTGAGTCGGCTTCGTTATTGGGTCGTGGAGACGAGACAGAACATTGTCGGTCTTGGCACTGTGTTCCACTACTCTCTGAATTTCAGGTGGATTTAGCCCATCACTGGAAAGGATGGAATGACTTTAGGATGATGATTTGCTCTAGTAGGAGGAGCAAGATAAGAGGCAAAGGCACTGGTCAGGCACCTTTAATCAGTAATCAGGAGTGATATAGAAAACACAGAACACAGAACCAAATGCAGCAAGAGAAGACTCAAGTTCCTTGTCTCTCTGTGTTAGTTAAAACAATTACAACTGAATTTTTATGGATTCTATCGTTCTTATCGCCATGATTGCAGAATTTTCCACCCATACCATCAGAAACGTGTGTTCATCAATCCTCAGCTTTAGCTCCTGGCTGGCTCGCCAATTTTACGTAGCACATGTGATAGAGGTGTTGAACGCGGCAAGCTAATGCCATGCTAATGCTAAGCTACATTAGCATGAGTGAGGCAAGTTGGGTTCGACTTCTGGAGCTTCAGTTGAGGCGCAATGAAACACGCGAGACACAGTAGTGCAGTTAGCGGTATTGTACTGAATGGGTTGCGCAAAAACAAGCCTTTCGATAGTCAATTATGCACACACTTCAATTTCAGTGTTCCGCTAGCAGTTATTTTGACCACTTACACGAGGCCGATGGGAATACCAGTTTTGCATGTATTTTTCATGAAAATACTAGACAAACTGAAATGTTCTCAGGCGCAAGAGCTGTTAGAGGAAGGATGTCTGAGGACCGCTTGTTTCGCCATTTGAGATGAATTTGACAACATCCAGCATCCTTCAAATAATTTTTGAGTTAAAAATGTTTTGTTCTTCTCCTGTATCCCCTTCCAAAATTGAAATTTGCCTTTAAAAACAAACAAAAACGGCTGCCTGTGTTTGAATGTTTCCATTATCAGTAATGATCTCATTACTTGGGTATGCCGTCCAATTTTTTTTTTTGTGGCGTGAAGAAGCAATTGTGCAATTCTAATATCTGTAAATTCTGGTAACTTAGAGTTTAAGGCTCGTCGCCAGGTAAGACTTCGCCGCGGAGGGAGGAGGAGGAGAAAGTAGGTGTAAAAAATAATTGACAGAAAAATTCTATCAAAAATACCAACCAAGATGAGAAAGCTGTACGCAGCGGGAAGTATTTGCCGTGCATGCGTGCATCTGAGGAGCGTTTTGCTTTGTGCCCTTATTAGCTGGGTCTGCCAGGTATCATTCACATGTGGACGTTGTGTACTCAACATTATTGAATCAACGTGGCCCGCCAGCCCCCGCGAATGGCCGCCGTCCGCCGCTCCTGGACAGCGTCAGCGCCGCCCTGGGCTCCGTAACCGAGGCCGACGCGATGCTATCTGAGCCCGATGACCACAGAACTTATCTTTGCGGATACTTGGAGCTGCTGAGCAAATGAAGACCGGGGAAGAGGGGGGGGGGTAACGATAACATCCACCTTAAGATTCAGTCATGGTGCATCTCAAACGCAGTTCTCACTGAATTTAATTTCCACACATGGATGCATAGTGGGGCGACACGGTGGTACGGTGGTTAGCACCGTTGCCTCATAGCAAGAAGGTCCCGGCCTGGGGTCTTTCTATGTGGAGTTCGCATGCTCTCCCCATGTCTGCGTGGGTTCTCTCCGGGTACTCCGGCTTCCTCCCACCTTCCAAAAGCATGCTGAGGTTAACTGGCTCCTCTAAATTGCCCGTAGGTGTGTATGCGAGTGTGAGTGGTTGTCTGTCCTCCATGTGGCCCTGCGATGAGCTGGCGTCTGGTCCAGGGTTGAACCCCGCCGCTCGCCCAATGCCAGCTGGGATCGGCTCCAGCACGACCGCCACCCGGTAACCGGAATAAGCGGAAGAAGGTGAATGAATGAAGGTGATGCATAGTGATTTTAAATTATATTATTTCAACTGATCATTGGAATATGTTTCCATCCTCCAGCTATGACACTGAAGGTGGCCTTGATCTTGCTGACACCCCACTGGATCTGGAAAAGGGGGGACAACCAGGTGGAAGGTATAAACATCCCCAACCCTCAAACCCCAAAAGCTCTTGCTTTACCAGCCTGAACCAGCCCCAGGAGCCCCGTTACAAGCCTCAGGCTCAGGTCCACAGCCCCAAGCACAGTCCCCATGCCTGTGCCCTGGGGATTAAGCTAGCAGCCTATGCCCCATCCCTCCTCACCGGGTGCCTAGCTAGCGGCCTATGCCCCATTCTTCCTTACCAGGTGCCTAGCTAGCGGCCTATGCCCCATTCCTCTGCCCTGGGTGCCTAGCTAGCGGCCCATGCCCCAGTCCTCCTCACTAGGTGCCTAGCTAGCAGCCTATGCCCCATTCTTCCTCACCAGGTGCTAAGCTAGCGGCCTATGCCCCATTTCTCTGCCTTGGTGCACATGCCGCATTCGTCTGCCCTGGGTACCAAGCTATTAGCCCATTCCCCATGCTTCTGCCCTGGGTACCTAGCTATTGGCCCATGCTTCAAGGCTCCGCCCCGGGTGCTTGGCTATCTGCCCTGGTGTTGGCTTCAGGTTCCTCGCTACCAGTCCCAGGCAGCTTCTCATTTTGCTTCCCTCACAATTCTCAAAAATGGATTCAGTACGGTGGCTCGGCATTATGATTCCACTTGATTTCCACTAAATTCCCTTAACATTTTTTTTTTTTTTGAGTTTTAACTTTGACAATGTTTCCCTTTGGCGCAGCGTTGGTGGCTCGAGTTTCAAAAGTGGGGGTGGCCTCGGCGAGTGGGGTTACCTCAGTCTCGAGTGACGTCTCAGGAGGAGCATGACTGCCTCCCTAATGGTCCCGGCGGGATTGCTTGTTTGAAGAATAAAAACAAAATTCCCTAATTCCGTGTGATTCTATCTCTGGGAGCAGTGATGGATAAAATGGCGCCATTAAAACTCGCCTGTTTTTTTTTTGTTTTTTTGCAGACAATTTGTAGAAAAAAAACACTTGAGAAGTTAAAGTTGCACTCAAAGTCAAACAGGAAGAAAGTGATCTCAGCAGGTAATTTCATGTTTAACTCTTTGATACCGAATTTTATATCGAAGCGTTTGATTTCACTCGCTCGCCGGCTTTTTAAAAAGTTTCTCGCGACTTTTGAGGGGCCGAGTGTCACCGCGACGTGCCTCTCGGCTGTTGTTGGAGAGGCGCTTCGTCAGCTGGCTGCGACCCGAGTTCACCACCAAACCCTTGACCCCGGCCGCATCTCTGGCTCAGTCATGTGATTTATTGTGGACTTTTTGTGAGTCTCATCCGGCCCGTCGGGTTTTTCCGCGTCACGCTGTTTGATTTTACTCGGAGATCCGGTGTCGCGTCACATCTTCACGCTCACCAGAACATCCAGAGCATCTTTTCATTCCCCTGCGTGGAGGCAACGCAGGATCCTGCTTCCACTGCTGGCTGTGCGTCACCAGGCCGTGAAGTACCCTCCCTTACCACCAGATGGCGGTGAGTGACATGAAAATCCTGCAGGGCCTTGAAACTGAGCAGCCATGCAAAGGCACATTAATCGTGATTATTGTTTTAATCTGTTCAATGGGATTATTGTGTCTGACACTATAGGAAACTTAAGAATTTTGAGCATAAGAAACTGCGATAATAAAAGGAAACCTGTCAATCCGTTTTACATCATCTAATGTCAAACTCAGGAAAGGAATAAAGTTATGAAGAGCTGCATAAATGTAGCTCATCTGCGTGCTGCAGACGCACTTTTGTGATGCTGCGTTGCATTATGGCACTATTTTGGTACACCTTCTGGCCTGGATATTGATATCAATAAATTCATATTCTAGGGAAGCTGAACACTGATTTTAAAAAAAAGTAAAAAGTAAATGAAAATCCCTTTTCTGTGACTGAACCATCAGAGCGCCGCCACGCTCGCACGTTTCCTATCAACCTGCTCCAGAAGACAGAACTGCATTGTGGGAAACGTCTGTTGCAACTTGCTTTTTGGTCTATTTTTGTTGTTGTTGTTGTTGTTGTTGCTGATATTAACTTCTTATTGATGCCTTTATTACAGTCAAAGGCAAGTCAAAACTTTATTTCTAAAGATGCATTCAAAATAACCTCAGCTGACCAAAGTATTTTTTACAGACTCTGAATATACATCAAATAAACAGCTCCTAGTTGTTGTTTTTTAATGTAACAAAACAGTTAAAATAAACATTAAACAAGAAAATAAAGGAAATATATGTAAGAACAAGAATAAAATAAATAGCCAGTGAGTAGAAATGGAGGAGACGGTTTTCTGAAATAACAATGTTTAAGTCTTATTAATTAAGTGCAATTAGCAGATGATTCATGTGTGCCATGGAGGTTTTGAAAACACTCCTGCTTTCCCGTCAGTGCGTCTTTTTGGAGTGAGACAAGTTCGCCTGCGCGGCTCTCCAAGCTCCGACAATCGGCGCAGCCCCTGAACGCAGCACGAGAGCCGCCCGCCTCACCGGATTTTTTTCAGCCGGCTGTTAATCGCCCTCCCGCCGGTGGACCGTCGCGCCTGACCCGCGCGGGACCCCCGCTGCGGACCCCCGAGCCTGCACTCACATCTGCAGTTTCTGCTTCTTTATTATTACTATTAGAATTATTTTTTATTTTTGGGGGGACTTGACTGGCCGGGATGAGGCGGAGGTGCGTTCAGGAGTCCGCATGAGCGGCGCGCAACAGGCAAGCGCCAACTGACCGACTCGGCGCCGGAGGAGCTGCCGCGATGTCGCTGCTGTGCGTGAGAGGTAAGGCGCCAAGCGCGTAGCTGCACGGGTAGTATTATATATATATATATATTTAAAAAAGTAAATCAAAAATAATAGAAATTATGAATCTCATTAAAAAAAACGCAGTGAATAAAGGTGACAAAATCATGAGGCTGTCGGGTGATATCGATGCGCTGTTTGCGCAGCCTTTTTAGTCAGCGCAGCCTGAGCGAACTTTTAATTAAAATTTGAATAAAGCCAAAAAACAATTAACGAATGAATAAATGAGGCAGAAAAAAAAAATAGTTTGCATGAAGGCTGGAAAAGTGCAAAAACCTGACATTTCCTATTTCCCATTAAAGTGTGGTTAGATGGCTCATAATTAAATGGAATGACCAACTTTCTTTTTTATAAACGGGCTGAGTTACAAAAGATTAAAAAATAATAATAAAAAAAAAATCTATTAAATGCCAATGGGGGTGTTTTTTTGCGCCTCACGTGATATCCGGGGCAGCTTCAGTTCCTCTGCAGCTGGTGGTAGAAACTGATTACACCTGGACTCATGAGAGATATGGCAACATGAAGTGCTCGTAACTTGTCGCTGAGAAGTCGAAACGAGTTTTTGGGGTCTTTTGTCTGAACAGGAGCAGAACCGGAGCAATGTTGAAAACCTTGAAAACAAGCTCGTAGGTGCTGATAACCGGGTGATAATTTCCCAAATTCATAATTTCTTACGAGTGGTGTCTGAAAACACAACGCGCGGGCGGAACCTGCCACCTCCGGACCCCGGCGATGCTGGGGCAGGTCGGTAGGTAGGTGGTGGTGGTGGGCCGGATTGTATCCCAGTCCTATAAAAGTTAAAAGTGGACGTGAAACGGGGATAAGGTGAGTCCAGAAGGCGACGCCTCACGCCGGGGCCCACCCAGCTATCCCTCGGTACTTATAAGATCCGTACTGTACCGTTCTGGCTCTGGTAACCCCTCTGTTGGGGTGCCTGGCGTTCTGATAAAAGGGCGGAGCTAGACGTGCTGCACTCCGTTGATTGGTCAGACTAAACTGAAGCGGATATACGTGGTGGAATAAACGACCTATGAGGTACAACAATTGCTCATGTACCTCGGAGGCGTCACTTAGATACCGCTTGGTACTTACAAGATCCATCCTGCACCATTCTGATTCTGGTAACACCCCCTCTGTTGGGTAGCCTAGCATTCCGATGAAAGGGCGGAGCTAGACGCGCTGCAGTCTGTCGATTGGTCAAACTAAACTGAAGCGGATTACGTGGTAGAAAAAAGGACCTATGAGGTACAAAATTTGCTAATGTTCCTTGGAGGCGTAACTTAGATACCGCTTGGTACTTACAAGATCCATCCTGCACCATTCTGATTCTGGTGCCTAGCATTCCGATGAAAGGGCGGAGCTAGACGCACTGCAGTCCGTCGATTGGTCAACAGAATGGTCACTTGCTAGCAACAGAGTTGAGATTGCATGTCCCCCATTGCGGTCCTTTTTTGTTTGCCGTGTAGCGTTCCCCTTTTTCCTTCTTTGCGTTTACTGGCAGGCTACACCGAGGTCGTGTTAGATGTAGCGTCATGCTACTCCAGTGTTGGCTGGGCAGGATATCGCCACACACACCCCACAGTCGGTGGCGGAAACGCAAATCCGATCAAGGGTTTACTTTTCGGATGCGTAGCGTACTGAACTCAACTGGCGTGGATTGCATGATGGAAAATCGATTATAAGGTGCGACATTTGCTCATGTACGTTGGAGGGGTCCCTTAGACACCCCTTTGTGCTTATAAGATCCCTACTGTACAATTCTGAATCCGGAAATCGCTGCCAGACACATCGCTGCCTGTTGATTGGTCGATGGAACTGCCACCTACTCGCGTTTGCTCATGTGCGTTGGAGAGGGGTCACTTAAATACCCCTCAGTACTTATAAGTACTCTTAAAGCTAGACAAATGCTTCCAGCTGGCAACGTACCCCTGGTTAATTGGTACGACGGGTGTACCCTTAAGGGTGCTATCTCTGTGAGAGGCCGTTGGACCCTTGTGAATTTTACACTTTTTTTTAAAATTTGTGTTGACAATGTCGTGAGACAATGTGGTAAGCCGCCCATCCTCTGGTGGATTTCGGCGTTTTCCTCCCGCCGCTCCTGTCAAGTGTTAAGTACCGCCGAGGCGCCCCATTAGCGGGGAAAACTCCGGGTAGGCGCGTCACTTCAAGAGTACGAAGCAGCATGTGCATTCAGACAGATAGAGTTCACTTAATGAAAGCTTTTAAAACAAAAAACAAAACAAAGAAAAACAAAACCCAAAACAAAAGGGATGCACCGCACTCTGCCAGCAGCTAATTTAACACGCGGGCTCCTTCCCAGATGACAAATTGCTCATCTTTTACAGACACGCTGATTGATTTTCACACCGTCGAATCATTGTCTTGCCTGTATCTGTAACTCTCAGCCTCTGGCGTATTGTTTAGTTTCTGACCATTTTCTCATCTCGGGCTGCCCGAGGCTGGAGGACTTGACTGCCACACTTCTTGACGGAATGATGAAATGGAGGGACGGGGGGGGCAGGGATGGGGTGTGTGGAGGGTCGGCAGGAAGGCGATGGAGCGGGCAAACCACAGCTGGGGAGCAGTGGGCTCAGCCAAGTGGAATTATTACAAAAAAAATCAACCCTGCCATCATTTTTGTTTCATAGGTTGCTGAGGATGAGAGCGGCGCGCGCCCACCTGCATCGGTTAGACCCGCCGGTCCCCTTTCGTGGCCGACGCCTGACTGCGTTAGCGCGACGTCAGAAGCGGAGCTCAAGCCGCATGACGCGGCTGAAGCGGCGGAAAACACAAAAAGAAAGATGTAGATGCCGTTGATGCGGCTTCGTTTTTTTCCAGTCGGAAGGGGGCACCCACGGGCGGTAGAAGGCAGCTGCAGCTTCTGCGGGCCCGTTGAAGACGTTTCACCTCTCATCCCAGAATGCACCTCCAGTTCTGGCCGTCCCGGGTGGGTTAAGGTCCCCAGAGAGTCACCGAACCACCCGGGACTCACTGTCGCCCCCCTTTCAGACAGATGTGGTTCAGGCTCTGGCTCTGGAGTCTCAGAACCTCAGTGCTTTCTGGTGAACCAGCCTGCGTTCACACCAGTAGGAGGACACTGCTCCACCTTGTTCAGGCGACGCCGATTGGTTAGACTGGTTGCTAGACAACGTAACAACGTGGCGACATTTAGGTTTTTGGCAAAATGAATTATTCCGGTGTTTGATCGACCTAAGTTCGCCTATCTTTGTTTTCAGCGGTGGTATGATGAAGGTATCATATGCGGAGACCCTGGTGGGGCAATCAGGGCATCGTCTTCTTCGATGGTTGTGACGGTGGCAGCTGAATTTAGCGCCCCTGTCGCCTGGTCCGCTGGTCTTTGACCCATCACGCTGTCCAGTTTGCGGACACGTGTCACCACGTCCTGCTCCACTTTCGCCCGAGTCTTTCTTGCCGTCTCGGCGTTCCTTCTTCAGGTTCTCGAGGTTATCAATCACTAGTTCCGGCGTTGGGGTGAGCCGGCCTTCGCCGTCTCCTCCGCAACTTTGCCGTGTGACTCGCTCTCCCTTGGGCTGCTCTCCAGCTTCACCCCGGAATTCCGTCCGGACCGTCACCTCACAACCCACTGATGATGACACGGTTCACGATAAAGAACCAGCCATTTTTTGGTTCCAGCTGAGAGCCAACTTATCAGGTCCCAAAACTAGGCTTTTCCAGTTGAAATGCGCCGGATGTTTTAAAATTAACCTTTCGGGAACCGGAAACGGCACGGAGCCCTGCCGGCATGAAAGTACCCGCATGAGCGCCTGGGTGGGCCTGTAACCCTCGGGCGGTTCAAGCGGACCCTCAACCAGGTCTTCAGGGTCAAGCTCATTGACGAATACCTTGTGATTTAGATATGAGAAGTTGCTTTTGAGACAGTTTTTGAGAGAGTGTTCTTTGATGGTCTCACCGGTTTCTGTCGCACCTCCTCGCCCCTCAGCCATGACAGACGGGCTCTCCCGGGTTAAAGGAACTCGGGGCTTTCCGTCCGTCTCCTTGAGGGGAAATGCAGACAAACCTGAAAGGTGGCATCCTCCTTTCTTGAGATATTGTTGCTTTTTTTTCCAGGGCCCTTCCTTCCTCATTCCCCATTCCTTGCCGTGCTGGGGGCCTTCAAGCCTGCCCTCCGCCGCCTCCGAGGAGGCTGCAGCCACCGCCTCGCCACCCCGCTCGGTTCCCACACTCGGCTATTTCTGGGTGGCAATTAGCGGCGGAATAAATGCATGCAGTGATGCTGCTGCGTATCTGCCAAGTGTTCCTGCCAGGCCACTCTGACCAAATGTTGCCGTTAGACGTACACTGATGAGCCATGAACCGCGTGCTTACCATAATTCAGCAGCCCTGCAATCGAGCCTCCCCTCAGGAGGAAGTTAAAATGTTGAATTTGGATTTAATCTGCTTGAGAGAGGTGTTGACGTATTTGAATGATTGTTATTTCGACTGTAATTTGTGAGGCTGTTGGAACTGTACTGGGCTACAGCGAGAGGGGTGCCTAATATTTTGTCACCCCAACGCATATGGGTGGGATGGCGACTCTCGGTATAATCTAAAAAATACAGCAGCACAATAACGCTGAGAACGCCTGATCCTTGCACGTTTTTTTTTCCACCAGGAAGTGCCGGAAACAACCTCTTTTTTTCAGCATCACGACCACTTTATGGCTGATTGGTGCAACCGATATTTTAGTCATCCCACTCCTATGCATTAGGGTGACCAAAATATTAGGGACGCCTCTCTCTTGAACACATTCAATCAAAATTCAACGTAAAACTCTTGATTGCAGGGCTGTTGTGTCATATCCTGTGGTGAACATGCGGTGGTCATAATGTTATGGCCGGTCAGTGCACGCAACCCTGCAGCTGGACGACTGCTTACACTAAAAAGAAACTCGGTCACCTGGCGCAGGCCAGAACTAAGTCGGCTGCGGCGCCGAGTGAAGGCCGAGCCTGGACTGGTTTTTGTAGGCCACCTGATGCCACGGGCCAGTAGGTGAGGCCAGAGCAGGTCAGCAAACGGTCCGGCACGCTGTGCTGGAATGACAGGGACACAAGTAAAGCTTCGGCAGCCCGTCTGGTGGGGAAGAGGAGGGAGGGACGGGAGGGGCGGGGGTGGATGGGGAGTAATCCCCTGACCATCTGCTGCTTCTGCTGTCCTGCATGGTTTATATCTGTATGTGTGTGTGTTGCGCTGTCGCTCACGTGGGACCGGCCTCCCTCCTTCTCATTCCACGGCCTTCCATGATAACGCTACTTCCTGGTATCACGCCCGCCTCCCTCCGACACTTCTACCCGCACGTAATCTTTACAGCTGGCCGCTCGGCTCAGCCGCTTCGGGAGGGCGCGGGAGCCCGACGCCGGCGCCGGGCCCTCCGCTGACGCCGGCGGGCCCTCCGCTGACGCCGGCGCCCGCAAACGGTGTGAATGTCGGCCGGTCCGTCAGTCGCTCGGGCCTCCGTTTTCATGTCCATTTTCACGAAGCAGGGATAAAGGTATTAGATGGATGACTAACATGATGTTTAAATATGCTTATTTTAACGCAATATATGCAGTGATTGAGCATAATATGATGCTTGTTTATCATATAATGCAAATAAATTCTCTACATCAGGAGGAGTTTTATGATTAATTATTATTGAGAGAACATGATTGTTATCGGGACTGTAGTTTGTGGCGCTGTTGAACTGTACGCGGTTACCCTGAGAGGCGTCCCTAATATTTTGGTGACCAAAATATTTTAGTGGAAAAATGTACTTCCAGCACTTCCTGCTGCTATTTTCGTTCCACATCTGCGCGCGAGTTGATTTGGCTTTGATTGGCTAAAAATGCTAGATTTTTTTTTTTAATCGAATCATAAAAACAAGGATGCGCTCCGGCCCATGAGGATGCTGATTGATTGATTAATTGATTGACTGATTGAAATCTTTATTTCGAGCATGAGACAGCATTGAAAACAAACAGAACAAACAACAACAACAACAAAAATGTTATTCTATCATAAATAATGTGAATAAGAAAACAGAAAGGCAAAAAAAAAAGAAATATGAAAACAAATGCATCCGTCATCATTAACATGCTCGAAAAGGAGTCGGAAGAAGTAAAAACTTACGTGTCTGTATACGTGTGTGTGTGTGTGTGTGTGTGTGTGTGCAGTCTCCGGATCGGAGTGCATTACGGCGATGACATTAATTATGCTAATAGCCATCAGCTGCG
>CAAKHG010039057.1:0-15984 GCA_901007715.1 Dactylopterus volitans | reverse complement strand
CATAAGATTACGACCACCGCGTGTCCACCATAGAGTATAATACAACACATCAGCCATAAGATTACGACCGCCGCGTGTCCACCATAGAGTATAATACAACACATCAGCCATAAGATTACGACCAGCGCGTGTCCACCATAGAGTATAATACAACAGCCCTGCAATCAGTTCTCCCTTCAGGAGGAGTTTGATGTTGGATTGTGATTGAATGTGTGTGAGAGAGGTGTTGACATGTTTGAATGATTGTTATTGGGACTGTAGTTTGTGACGCTGTTGTTGGACTGTACTGGGTTACACCCTAATATTATATATGTATATGAAACATGGTCGTTGAGTGACGTTGCTGCTGGATGACGAGTGTGTGTTGCCGCGGTGTTTGGTGACGAGCTTGGAAGACGGTCAGGGGCAGCAGCCAATCAGAAGCAGCGTGGTGTCGGGTCTTTTTTTAATCAAAAACGTGTAACCCAGTACAGTCCAACAGCGTCACAGAGAGGGGTCCCTAATATTTTGGTCACAGCTAACTGCTAATATGCATCAGGGTGACCAAAATGCAAATGACCAAATAAAGGTGGTCATAATGTTATGGCTGGTCGGTGCATTTCTGCGGCGGCTTCGATGCTAAAATCTCCATCTCACACCGCCATTAATCGGCCGCTCATCTGTCTCCTGCGATCGTATCATCGTGATTCTGACTGCTGTGTGTCAGATGTTCCAGGTTCCCCAGCGAGGTCCAGGTTGTCAGCACTTCCTGACTTGCGCCATGTGTCTGACGGCCCCCAAGTTCATGGGCTGCGGCTGGTGCTCGGGGGTGTGTTCCTGGGAGAGCGAGTGCGCCGGCGGCTGGAGGAACGAGTCCTGCTCGCCCGGGATCACTGGGGTGAGGTTTGTCCCGTCACGCAGGAGCGAAACACACCTTTACGTAGCCAGCGGGGCTCTAACGCTGCTTCACTGGCGCAGTTCTTCCCACGGACGGCGCCCCCCGATGGCCAAACGGAGCTGACGGTGTGCGGGTGGGAGTTCCAGTCGCCCCTGAGACCCGCCATCACCTCCAGAACCCACCAGGTCCGACTGGGTCAGACCGCCTGCACCGTGCTGCCCGTCAAAAGCAACAACACACAGTGAGTGACTGGGCGGGTCTTTTTCTGCTCATGCCAGGGTCTTTTTTTCTTTGTTTGATAAAATAATAATTAATATAAACAATCTGCACGTGGTCCTGCACTTTAAAAACACTTTGCTCTGCTGTGGTTTGGTCTGTGGTAGATCTCAGGGTCTCCAGAGCCGATCCGATTTCAGCAGCGTCTCTGCAGACGGTCGATGCTTTCAGGGTTCTTAAGGCCCTTTTCTGAGTAGATTTAGTAGATTTATAAACACACTTAGTTGCAGACTGTATTATTTTTAACCTGCCAGCCACCGCCAGCGTTTCTCGTCGCATTCACTGGTCTTTCAAGACCCCCAGAGGGTTTCTGCTCCACGAATATGTGAACTGTGAATATAGTAAAAGTAGACACAGACATTTTAGTCCAACTCTGTTCATCCTTTTATTAGCTTTTGAATTTTGGTAGTTTCATTTTTAAAAAGGTGAAACTGTTGGGGTACAAAACACTGTTGACACAATACAGGCGACCCGACTGATGATCCATCCAGACTGTCGATCCAGGCATGGTTATCAATACGCGACAGGAAGTGGCATCAGCGGTGGCGATGATCTGATAGCTCCTAACTTTAAGAGAACTTAAATTGAGTGTGTTTGCCACGCACGCGCTGACACTGACACTTGGTGGCGCTGATCTCCAGCCTGGTGTGCAAGATTCGCTCGGGGGCCACCGACCTCTCCAAAGCGGTCAGCGTTGCGGTGGAGGTGCACGAGGGGAAGGTGGAGGGACGCTACGCCATCGACGGGAAGGCGGAAATGAAAGGATTCACGTTCCTGGTAGGTTCCACTGTTCTGTCATTCTGTAAATGTTCATTCACTTAAGCTGCGGAGCTTCACATTGTTACAACCTCAGGATCAACTGTCCCTCCAGATCCCGAACATCACAGAAATCCAGCCCAACTATGGGCCCCGTGTCGGGGGGACCCTGATCACCGTGACCGGACCTCACCTGGATGCCGGGAGGATGAGGAGAGTCACGCTCAACGACGTTCCCTGTCCCATCAAAAGGTCTGCAGGAGCTTTGTGGAGCTGCCCTACCTTCTGGAGGGACTTACTGCTCAGCAGTTTAATCACCCAATTAAGAGACTTGTTCCAACGTGTGTAGAAGAATGACGGCAACTTGAAAAAAGGGCAACTCCTGGAGATGTCTTTGCCTCTTACTGACTCATAAAAATAGGTCCTGCATAGGTTTCTCCTGAAACATTCAAGTGTTTCTAGAAGCATGAAGGTTTTTGTCCTGTTTTAATTTCTATGTGTGTGTTTCCAGTCACCTCAAATGTAGCTTCTGACAGGCCTCATGTCTCCTTGCAGAGTCACAAAGCCCAAAGGCAACGTGTCCTCCATCATCTGCCTGTCCCAGCCCATCTCGGAGGTGAGGGACGTCCCCCTCAGCGTCTTCATCGATAAGTCTCCCGTCCTCACCACAAAGGTGTTTTACTACAGAGAGAACCCAAAGATTACGGCCGTGCTGCCCGACTGCAGCTTCGACAGGTGAGCGCTCCGGCCCGGCGTGAACGCGCCCCCCAGCTGGGCTCACGCTCGCCCCCCAGAGGCGGCGGGACGGGAATCAGGCTGCACTCAGTCTCACTTCTGCCTGATGTAATGAAAAGTGGATGATTTCTCATATTTGTCTGAACTTGCAGGGGGTCGAGAATAGTCATCGAAGGGGAGAACCTGGACTCGGTTTACCGCACCGTCATCCGCTTTAAACCCAACGAGAGCCACCTGAAGCCCGTGACGAGGGTACGGTGACGTGACCAGACGTGACGCAGAAATAGCAAAATCTGTTGTTTGGAACAATAATGACGCGTAGCAGATGTTTTCTCAGAAGGTGAACAAAAACAGGTCTCCCGCTTCACTGTAAAGTCCATTTTTGGTTTCTTTGTCCTGGAGGCTCCAGACTTTTGTAAACGCATTTAGAAGCAGGTTTGATTCCAGACCAGGTGGAACGTCAGTCCGCCCGGTCCAGCTCTCACAGTGAGGCTCCGATGTCCCACTGAAGAACCAAACTCGGGAAGTGTGTTTACCGCTGAGGTGTGACGACGCTGCTGCGTTCCTCTTCCAGGAATGCATCGGCAGGTCTTTGCCCACGAGGATGGAGTGTGTCACTCCCGTGTTCCCCCGGGATGAGACGGAGGAAGGGGAGCTCTCCTTCGACATGGACGGAGCGTTGGGACTGTGGAACAAGGAGTTCTCCTACCACCCGTACGGCGAGCCCATCCCCTTTGAGACGGAGGGACACGTGCTCAGCTTGTATCCTGGCTTCGATGAGGTGTCGCTGCATGTAAGTTCCTCTGCATGCCGATCAGCAGGAACATAAATGGAGTACGTGTTGATCCCTCACCTTGACCTGTTCTCCTTCTGCTGGCAGCACCAGAAGCTGAACCTGGTGAGCTCCTGCATGACCATCGTCATGACTGTGGCCGGCGTCGACTGTGATGCCAAAGTCCTGGATAACGAGATCACCTGCAGGATCCCCAAGAACATGACCATCCCCAGCGAGGGGCTGGCGGTGAAGGTCGGTCCTTCACGGTGCACCACAGGGGTCCTGGTCTCACATTTCACGAGGAGCCCCTGCACGACAGCCACGATTCATTCCTGCTAAACTGTTTAACAACATTTGAAATATATCACAGGTTTATCGAAAAGTGTCTCGAGGCGTCGGCACGTTATCGTGGCTGCATGCTAACAGTTAGCGAAGGTCCAAGCGAGCGAAGCCATGAGAACTTAAAGGTGTTTGAGATTTATGGCAAAGTGTCTTTACCTTGTCATGTGACTCTTTCTTAGCGGTTAGATCAGAGGATTTATGCCATGAATGTTGGTAGTTAAGCTAGTGCGAGCAGCCAGTTAGCTTAGCTTAGCACAAAGATCTGTCCTAGGGTAAAAATATCCCCCGAAAGAGTCTCCATAAACCAGCGACCATAAAATACTACACGCTTAGTTTCTGTGTCGACAAGACAAAGGCTGATTAGCGGGTCTTAGTGATGCTGATTCAGGACCAGCCGCTGTTTCTCATCTTCTCATGTGCTCGAGCATTTGGTGAGAAAGCCTCTAATATACGGGTACTTTTCAGAATGTTTATCAGTTTCGCTTCTTCCCCTCTCACACTGCTTTTGTGCGTTTGTGAGTGATTCAGAGTTTGATTTGGTCCAGATGTTTCTGCTGCCGCGCTAAGAGCTGTTAAGTCTAACAAAAATTAAAAAAAGGCAGTCATGTCTCAATGTGTGTGATGTTCTCCAGATCTCCATCAACGGGCAGGTCCACAACGTGGGCACGGTGATCCGGGTCAGCAACCACTACATGGTGGGGATCGTTCTGGGCATCCTGGCGGCCCTGGTGGCCGGCGCGGTGCTGGCCTTCGTTGTTATGAAACACTTGAGGAAAAAAAAGAAGGGTGAGCTCTGTGGACCTTGATCGGACCCGTTTGTGCAGAAGCTGCCGGCCGTCAACTAGAACATCCCCGGTGTTCCGTGGGAAGCGCCTGCGTTCTCCATCAGTGGTTGATGATTAAAAAGCAGTGTTGTGAAATGTTTTTTCAGCCTCCATGGTGGAGACCCGCTTGGCCCACAGTGCCAACCGCCCCGGAACAAACCATGTGGACTTGTCACCGGTGGGAGACTACCGGAGAGGTGACCTTCTGGACAAGCGCTCATCATTCTGCACGATTGCTAATCTGCCACATAGCCTTCCTTAATAAGTCTCTCTGGGCTCCCACCAGTAGTGTCCCTCAGTCCTCCCACTCCCCTGGTTGGGCCGGTGGTGTTCCCCAGCCTGGCCTACGCTGCAGGCGGCCTCGACCCGACGCTCACTCCCCTCATGCCTCCAGACAAGATCTCCATCTCCAGTTTTAGACCCGAGCTGCTGGAGGAGGTGAAGGATGTGCTCATTCCCGCTGAGATGCTTATTGTGCAGCAACATCGGATCATAGGGAAGGGTAAGAGAGCCTCTGAGGGCTGTGACGGATCCGTGTGTTGCGGGAGGTGTATTCCGAGGGTGGCGTTTGTCCTCATCGCACCTTTTTTCCGTTTCCTCTGCAGGCCATTTCGGGACCGTCTATCACGGCTACTTCACGGACCACAGCAACAGAGAAATCCACTGCGCCGTCAAGTCTTTGAATAGTGAGTTGCTTGTTCAGGCTTGATTTATTAGCCTCAGGAAAAGCTGTAAAAAAAAAAAAAGAACTTTCCAAGGTTTTTCACAGACTAGCACATTTTTGAAGGAGTGTCCTGTATTGATGATTCCTTACTTTTCAAAAACACTGTGTCATTAGGAATAACAGATGTGGAGGAGGTGGAGCAGTTCCTGAAGGAAGGCATCATCATGAAGGGCTTCCACCACAGCAATGTGCTGTCTCTGCTGGGCATCCTGCTGCCGCAGGAAGGGCTCCCTCTAGTGGTGCTGCCGTACATGAAACACGGGGACCTGCGACACTTCATCCGCTGCGAGAAGAGGGTGGGACCTTCAAAACGGGCGATATTAATGATCTCATCGATGCGCAGCCATCTGTTTGCTAGCTAGCAAAGTGCTGCGACACTTCCAGGCTTATTAATTCAGTGTGTTTGTCATGTGCTTGTGGGGTTTATTTAGAACCCCACTGTGAAGGATCTGATTGGCTTTGGACTGCAGGTTGCCAAGGGGATGGAGTATTTAGCTCAGAAGAAGTTTGTGCACCGCGACCTCGCCGCACGCAACTGCATGTGAGTCACTGAGATGTGCAGGGGAACGAGGGCCGGGGGGCCCGGGCGGCTCCGGTTCGCTGGATGGAGACGTTACAGAACCGACTCAGGTCATGAAATCGCGTGAAAAATTGCGCTTTTGCGTTGGCAGGCTGGACGAGTCGTACACGGTCAAGGTGGCCGACTTTGGCATGGCCAGAGATGTCTTCGATAAGGAGTACTACAGCGTCCAGGACCACCGCAAGGCCAAACTGCCGGTCAAGTGGATGGCCATCGAGAGCCTGCAGACGCAGAAGTTCACCTCCAAGTCAGACGTGGTAAGCAAACAGAAAATCCTGCCGGCGGGTGTGAAGGTTGGCGACGCTGGTCCGGCGTTTGCAGGGATGCAGGTGCACGTTCGACCTGAAGCAACTTCAGCCCACATCCTCGTCCTCAGCCGTCCGACGCTCGTCGCGCTACTTAGCTTAGCCAATGTTCTGCTAACATCCGAGTGGCTCGGCGGACTTGTGCCGATACTCACCCCCACCACTCCCTCCCCTCCCATGCAGTGGTCCTTCGGCGTGCTGATGTGGGAGATGCTGACCAGAGGATCGAGTCCTTATCCGGAGGTGGACCCTTATGACATCACACACTACCTGCTGAAGGGCCGGAGGCTCCCGCAGCCGCAGTACTGCCCCGACCCTCTGTGAGTAGCAGGGGTAAAAGCTCTGCTGGGGCAGTCTTATTTGATGCTCACATTAATACTGCACAATAATACACACAGATTCACGGCTGCTGGTAACAGGGGAAAAGGTCAAAGGGGACGAGATGTGTGAAACGGTGACTCAGTAGCGTGGAACCTGTCAATGGTCCACGAGCCGGTCTTCCAGCGCTGTTGGGTAACACCACACTGGAGTTAATGAGTCTGAAACACCGAAGAACTCGTCCTCTCTCGCATGGACGATAACTCACAGGAAAAAAACGCCGAAATACTTTAATGATATATCTCACTGCCTGCAAGCCGGTAAGCCCAGTTATTCAAGAGTGATGGAGAATAGATGAACCATTGGTACCTCCTGACCTCGGGGACCTGGTTTCAGGGGACATGGAGAGCGTCTCTGCAACCATGCAGGTTACAAAAAACAAAAAAACCACTGTCACAGGATGTTAACCATTTAAAACTACTGATTTATACTTGAAAAAAAGACTCAGTTTAGCATCTGAATCCAAATTGACGCTGTGCTGACATGATGTGAGCAGGTCTCCAGAGGAGGTCTGACAGTCCTCGATAAACAGCGCGTGTGGGTTGATGTTGCGATCCAGCAGACTTCTGATGAAACATAAACCTTGAAGGGTGTTAAAGTCTAAAGTTTCTGAGCAGATGACCCAGAGCAGCAGTTGCAGGTTTGCAGGCCCGGCCGTCCGAGCCGCTCAGACTCCCGATGTCCCTGCAGGTACGCCATCATGCTCCAGTGTTGGGACCCCGAACCAGAGTTGAGGCCCAACTTCTCCACGCTGGTGTCGGCCGTCTCCACCATCCTGTCGAGCCTGGAGGGGGAGCACTACATCAGCCTCAACGTCACCTACGTCAACCTGGACCAGCCGCGGCCCTACCCGGCGCTCACCGAGTCCGCCGACGAATACGACTCCACAGACGTCGAAGACTCGGGCTCGGTCTCCTCCTGACTCGTCCTCCTCCTCCTCCTCCTCCTTCAGATATAACTGGTAGCAAACGCACAGCAGGATCGTAAAGATCCTCCGCCTGACACCGAAATCGTCGTCTAGTCGAGTCGCGGCCCAGGAACGTGTGCGCGGCCGTAAAAACGCCGCGCAGACAAACGTGGGTGTAAATGCAGCCCAGCAGCCGTCTAACACACCTCATATGTGGCAGCCATGTTGGAGGTCTCCTCAGCTAAGTCCGTGTCCACCATTTGTCCACCAGATGGCGCTACTTTTCCCATTCATAGCATGCAGCAAAATTTCACACGTTTTACTCTGTTGGGTGGCTTGTTATCAAAATGATAACAATGATAACGAGTGTCGCTGTTGATGTTGAAAAATGAAAAATGCATTTCATTCCTTGAGATGTACTTTATAGAAATTTTTTACCCCCCGCCCCCCCCAAAAAAATAACTGGTGCTAAATGTATGGAAGGGCCTTTAAAAGGGTTAAAATCCCCCAAATATATATTTCAGGCTGAAGTAGTTATAAAAGAGTGACTCGTTTAAAGTGGAAAAAATTTGATATATCATATTTTTTACAGCAGTTTTTGAGAAGGTGACATTTTTGTTGTTCCGGACAAACGAGTCAGGATATTAAAGGACCTCTTTAGGGTTAGCAGTAGCAGCGTCACGCTAACTAGCATCTAAATGGTATGAAAATCCAGACTCGCTGCATTTGACTGTCAAATGTGCGACTGGTGTTGGAACCGCAGTTTAAGGGGAACCCAGAACCAGAGAAGGAACGCGGGCTCAAATATAGAAACAAACCATGTGTGATGGGACGGTGCTCAGCTGTGAACAGACGTTACATGCGTACAGACGTTACACGTGTACGGTCACATGTGTACGGTCACATGTGTACGGTCACATGCGTACGGTCACATGCGTACAGACGTTACGTGTACGGTCCCACGCGTACAGACGTTACATGTGTACGGTCACGTGTACGGTCACATGCGTACGTTACACTGTATGGTCATACACGTACAGACGTTACATGTGTATGGTCATACATGTAAGACATCACACGCGTACAGTCACACGCGTACAGGCGTCACACGTACAGGCGTCACACGGGTACGGTTACATGACATCTGTGTACAGCCACATTTGCAACATCAGGAGAGTCAAGCTCACAAAGAAGGATGCAGGATGCACGTTTGCTACCTAGCAGGCAGTGAACTGTTACAGTGATACAGCTGATGTGTTTGTACACACACACACACACACACACACACACACACACACACACACACACACACACACACACACACGTTCAGTCTCGTGATTGTTGTGCATATTTTGGCTGTCGCCTCTGAAGCTGAAATGCCGAAGTGTTTCTGACAGAAATCGGACGTCATCCTGTCGCTTGTTCTGACAAAGTGTCTTTGACATGGTGTAATAAATTAAAAGTATTTATTTGTTTATATATTTGTTCTCATGCTTTGGACTTGAACATGATTCCGGATGCGTGTTTCTGCAGCCACTCATTTTCCCTCCAAGTCACCAGAATTCCCATTGCTTCTGCTGACCACTAGAGGTCAGCATTGTGTTAAAAGTCCTCCGCCGCCCAGCAGCGCGGCGCAGCGTCTCTCTGTGGAGTTTCACTCATTATTGCGATCGCGTATTAACATGAATGACACACGTCCTCCGCGCCTTCATCTCCTTAAACCAATAAGCCCCCCAGATGCCACAAAAGATATTAAAAACAGACTTGAAGCACAACGGACCAATCAGGCGCCCGTTTCATCTCCTCCACCTCTTTTCGTTTGTTTGGCAGCAAACGGCCACATTTTCAATTAAAGGAGCCGAAGAAACAACAGCCGACGCCGACCAGCAATCTGCCCATCTGACAAACAAACGTCTGCAGAACACACAGCCAGGCGTCACACACACACACACACACACACACACACACACACACACACACACACACACACACAACAGAAGCGGAGTCACATAAAACCAGAGGAAAATCAACACTAAAGTTCTCTCTTTTTTCATGCTGCCAAGAACAAAAGTGGATCCCACATGTGGAGGCCTGTGGCACCGACTCGGCCTGGCTCAGCTCGGCCCGGCTCAGCCTGTCAGAGTGTGTGTGAGGCTGAGTTTTGCGGGTCCAAGTCCACCGGATCCAGTCTGGAGGAGAATCAGTACAACACGCTCTGGTCCTCTGGTCCAGTCTACGACCCAGATCCTGCAGCAGTGAGGAGGAGGGCTGGAGCTGGGGGTTTCTCCTGAGCCGGGTTCCCCATCAGGTTCCACATGGAATCAGAGACCTTTTACAGTTCTTAATGTGCAGTAGCTTTGCCTCTGTTGATGCTGATGTGCTGATATTTCCCAAAAGTTAATGGTTTGGATGAAGGTTAGAAACTGCAACCCAACTTCTCATCACACCTCCACTCTGACAGTCGCGGGTCCCCGTTGACGCCCATTCAAACCACGTTTTTCAAAAATATTTAAAAAAAAATGAACATTTTCAGTTCTGATTTGGGCTGATGCTGATTGAAAGATTTAAGTTTTGAAATGGGAATAAAATTACAAATCTATGTGATTTTTATAGCACTTTTTCTGAAGGGACCCATTTGGGCGGGCGGGTGTTTGTGTGGGGGTCACGGACCTTTAAAACGAGACTTTCTGAAGGCGCTGGGCTGATGATGATGATGATGATGTGTGTCGGTGTGTGTCGGTGTGTGTCGGTGTGTGACGGCGGACCCTCGCGGATCAGCGCTGGCGAGCTGGGACCTCCGGGATTCTGCTCCGGCGGCCATAAACAAAGCCGAGCTCATCACAGCGAGCGGGAGCCGAGCTCTTTATTGGCCACTGCAGCGGCCCCGTTATCTTCCTCTTTGCGGCTGACCAGCAGAAACCACTTTAGCGCCTCATATCAGCGTCGTATCGGCCGCGCGTCCTGGGCCCGCTGCCACACAGAAATCATTCACCATTATTAAACCACACTTTCCGGGGTCCCGCGTGTGCTTATGGGCGCTCTGAGGTAAACGTTTGGCTGCGTCCAGCCTCCTCGCCGCTCACGCTTTATTGCTTCCCGGGCGCCTCCAGGACTTCATGTCACCAAACACTGCGGGTCGTAAATTACGGCAGCTGAACGCGAGCAAAGCGACGCCAGCGGGAGCCGAAACAGAGACGCACTTATGCATAACAATGCTTGAGCATATTTTAATGATGTAATTAAAAAGATCTACTTCCCATGCATGACAGTCCCTGCACAAATAAAGTGTTTTACATCATACTGAGTCAAAAACATTAAAATAAAGGTCACATTGCTTATTTATGATGAGGCTAATTGTAGAATTTTGCTCCATAAATACATTTAAATGAGGAACGTTTCTTCTTCTTTCTTTCGTCCTCGGTGGCAAATTCAGTATTTGGCCTTTCGCTGCTTCCTGACAGTTGAGAATCTGGTTTGAGACTAAATGAGTCCGACAGCTGCTGACGACACGCAAGCGACGAATGAACGAACGAACGAACGGACATCTGACCAGGCGTCTTCAGGCTGGAGATGATGGAAGAAGGTCTCGCAAGTTTTTGCCACTTTGAACTGATGCTGTCAGGTTCCTCAGATGACTCTCTCACTCCAACCTTAATCCCAATCTTAATCCTAATCTTAATCTTAATATTTGCTCTGTTCTTTGCCGGGGAGCTTAAGCAGCAGTGAGGGACCCGGCTGGTGCAGGATGAGGCTCATGTCTGGTTGGTGTGTGACCTCCTGCCACGGTGGGTTCACTGCAGATGGAGCTGCTCTCACACACAGGACGATGATGATGGTGGTGATGATGATGATGGTGGTGATGGTGGTGATGCAGACGCATCTGTTTCCTTGTTCCTTTGACCTCATACAAACGTCTCGCAGGAACATTCGATAAATATGAAATCTTAAATATGATCTTTGACATTTTGATGCAGGAGCTACAAACAGAGGAGGCAAACGTCCCGAGGTTGCAGGATGGTTTCCTGCCCCGTATCCTATAATACTTAATAATATTGTTATTTTATTAATGTATTATTATTTATTATTATAATATGAGATAATTTTTGTTGCTTTTTTGGAGCCTCAGGCTTTTACATGTTACAGTTGCAAATGTGATCATCACATCAGCTGAGCTGACAAGTCACATCACATTTTGAAACTGCATTCTGAATTAGATGTCTCTTTCTTTCTTTTAACCATAAAATCTGAACCAGGACACCTGGAGAACTCCCATCCTGGTTCCAGACCTGATGGTGATGAGATCAGCCAGGAACAGTCAGGACGTCAGTGGAGCCACGCGTCCTCGTGCATAAATCATGTTTCCCTCCCCCTCTTGATTATTTTCCTCTGCTGCTGATTCTCTCTCTCCGCCAGCACATCAGAAGAATTCAGCGCCTCCTGTAACTGCGTCTGCGTCCTGCAGAGGGCGCTGCTGCTGCTGCTGCTGCTGCTGCTGCTGCTGCTGCTGCTGCTGCTGCTGCTGCTCCACGAGCCGACAGTCTTGTTCCATCATCTGGAATTCCATAAACAAACGTGTTGGACAGCAGAGATGCAGCAGCTTGAGACTGACCTAAGATGCGGATTGAAAAGGTCCCACTTTCAGGTCACGTATCGATTACAGTCACTTGGTGGTTTCTTGGAATCTGTGAGTGGAACAACTTGCTCATGCTGTTTGTTCTTCAAACCTCTCGGCTGTTAGAACAGCAGCACTTTTCAGACACCTTCTCTGGTTCTGTTGCCTCCGGCCGGACCCGCAGCGTCCCTGAGTGGCCGTGACCGGATCTGCTGACCAGAACCTCCCAGTCACAGCAAAGCGCCGGTAGCTTGATGTCAGTTCTGCATCGAGAGGAAAAACTTGACTCCCTCGAGAGATCCAGCCTGCTTCTTTAATACCGCACATCAATAATTTACACACATTTTTTTAAAGTGAGAAGATAAAAATCAAAAACCTTTTTTTTTTTCTCTCCCCAGCCGCCGTGGGGAGCAGGAAGGCAGGAGATGCACGCTGTCAAGCTAATATTGGACCAGCGCCTGCTGGAGAAGCACTGATGTTAAAAGCTATTGATTCTGGAGGCATCACGTGTGACTTCAGTCACCCAGCAGGTGGAATTCGAGGTCAAGACGCTTCGCTGCTGCTTTCATACCTGGGAGGCGCCGCCCCCGTCTGATGGAGGTGGAGGGAGGGGCACGCGCCACAAGTTCTGTTCTTATTCCAGACAAACTTTGTCCTCAGGTGGATAAAAGCGGTCGAAAAAACGGAACCAGGAAGCAAAACTAGCGAGAGTCGAATTCCTGCAGAAAAATGGTGAACTAAACTCGTGGAACAAGGCTGAAAATGGCAGATTAAAGCTGAAAGGAAGCGTGGAAGTCCAACGCGCTGGAAATAACGTGTAAAAAGCAGAATTAGCGCAGGTCGGCGCGTGCTTGCTCACTGCGATGGCACGCTGCTTCTCTCTTTTTTTTGAGAAGGAGCATTGATAGTTGGTTTCATGCAGGAACGGCTGCAGTGAGCGGCGGAGGCGGAGTCCCGGGACTCGGTTGGGGTTAACGACGACGCCGGGAGTTTCCAGCATTTTGGGGGACGACTGTGCCGAACTCGCTGGGCGTCGCTCATCCGGAGCTGCAGGAAAGGAACGCGGCGCTGGAACATGAGCGTGAACTCCTGACCTCCAGCTTTGTTTTGGACTGTTCACACGTGAGGTGACAGTTTGGGAACCTGAGGGCCTCTCGGGACCGGCAGCACCGTCCCGTGGGTCCACTCTGGTCCAGACTCGGGGGCATGGTTAGATGTTCTCGGTGGAACGAGAACCCTGAGGACCAAAACCACAAATCCGCATTGTGTATGAGTCAAAACTCTGGAGGTTGCACTTTTGGGGTTGAACAAAACTGGTTTTACATTGTATTTTACATAGCAAGGCATTAAAAATATCACTTCAGGGTCATTTTGAGGGACGGAAAAACAGTGAAGTTCATGATTCATCGTCACAGAATGGCCTGGAGGTCAAAGGACGCCACTGCAGACAGAGAAAAGCGGGAACCAGGACCAGGACCAGGACTGGACTCCAGCGCCGCAGCACCAGACTCACTTACGATTATCAGTTTTTATACGCCTGCATAAATAAAGACATGTGAGCCAGTACGCAGACGCGACGGTGAACATGAAACACGAGCGCAGCAGCTTGCTGCATCGGAAGGTTCTGCAGCAGGCTGATAACCGGAGGAGCATCTCCACCTCCGACTCGGCCATAACTCAGACATTCATAGTTCTGATTAAAATTTGCATTGACAAAATTCTGATGACGACGACAACGATGATGATGAGGAGGATGATGAGGAGGATGATGAGGAGGATGATGATGATGACACACAAACCAGGTGACCGCCAGACGCGCAGAACAACACGTTCCATCAATGTGCAAACTGTTGAAGTGACACAAAATATGGCTGATAAGAAGCTTCCTGATGATGAAATATGACCAAACAACTTAGGCATGTGGGGAGATTAATCACACTGATAAATGATTCATGCTCGCAGGACTCAGCGCATCTGCGTCCGTGATTTAGAGTTCCACACCCAGATATCATAATTAAAGTGCAGCCGAGTGAAGAACTGCAGCATCCACTTCCTCCACTTGTAAAACTGTGAAATATCACAGAAAAATAATAAAGATGAAGCCGAGTCGGCTGACGCTGCACGTCGCTTAAATCATTCATTGCCCCAAACAAAACATTTATTGGACATGATCTTCATTAGAGGTCTCCTCCCCTCCATTAGGAGGCTTCATGTAATATTCAAAAAGCCATTAAAGCTGCAGGAATTTACCTCCAGGAATATTGAAAACTGGGAAATTCCACATTGGAGGGTCCCTGCAGGAGCTCGCCTGCCTCAGATAACATGTTTGGATATGATGGCATTTAAGATTCTAATTTACCTTTTATGCATTTTAAGAACTTGTAGCTTTTGAATTCCGACCCCACACGCGTCCCTGAGTGGGTCATAAAGGACCCCGATCACAACCAGTGTTTTTAGGCCAGTTTTGTCATTTATGTTGGCAAAACATAACAGAAGTGATTATTCTAACATTTCTGTGTGTGTCTGTGTGACGGGATTTATGCAGCTGACGCGACCATGAAGTCTGAATGCAGCCAGGAATGCCGTTTTTTCTTCTTTGGTGACTGCAAGTGGAGACAAACATGCAGGTTGAGCATGAAGCTCTGCAGCCGATCTTCCCTCAGCAAATGAGTAGTGAGACGCAGATTTCCCATAAAACATCACATCACCTTTGCAGCATGCTGAATGAACCTGGCCTGAAGCAGAGGATGCTGGGAGTTCTGCAATCGACAACGCGCGGATCATCTTTTTGTTCTTTTTTATTCTGAAGGCAAGAAAAGAAATGTGATCAAGAGTATTTGGAGAAAAATGAAAAACATCAACAAATATCAGCAGCAACGATCGCCGCCAGAGGAAGAAAGCGGGCCCGACCGCTGGCGCGCCGGCGCCGCTGCTTCCGTCCTGAATGTGCTAAAACTCCGTAAGTCCCAGCTGCACCTTTAACATCATCCGGACCTCCTTCCCAGCCTCAGTGTTCCTCTCACCAAACGTCTGCTTCTGTCCTTCCACCTCAACAGAATAATAACAACACAGAATAATACGGCTGTTAAACATTTAGCCGCTCGCCGTTTTCACCTGAATGGCTGCTTTTGTTTGGGCAGTAAAAAGCCTCCGGCGGGACAACGGTCCGGAATCCGGAGGACAATCACAGCCGGCTTCTTTGTGTGAGTCTCCACATTGTGTTTCTTCAATATATTGTATTATTAATGGCGCGCCCGGCGCGTCGGACATCCGTGTCGCTAATGTGCAGCGAGGCTGAAGACGGCGCCCAACGGAGGGCAGGAGAGCGCGCCGGCGTTCCCAGACGCTCCGAACTGTCACTCACTTCTACGGAATCTTCCTGTCAGCCACCGTCCTCGCTGCCCTCGCCGCCATCTCAGCGGCGATCCTGGGCGGAGCCACCGGGCCCACTGACGGCGTCTGCGAGGCTCAGGAATCACGATGTGTTCAGCTGTCGATGCCCGACGCAAAAATAAAAACGCAGCCGGACGGAGGAGATGGGACAAGAGGAAGAACGGCGGCGCCGACCGACGTGTCAGCCGCGCTTCCCTCCGTTATCTCGTTTGGTTGCCATGTCAACGCCGTCGTCCGTCTCACGTCTGCCATTATTATGTAAAATGGCCTCGGTGGACGTGCGATGACCTTCGCTGAGGGGCGGAGCGCAGAGGGGTGGGGCGCCGAGGGGCGGGCGGAGCGCCGAGGGGCGGAGCGCAGAGGGGTGGGGCGCCGAGGGGCGGGCGGTGCGCCGAGGGGCGGAGCACAAAGGGGGCGGGCGGAGCGCCGAGGGGCGGGTGGAGCGCTGAGGGGCGGAGCGCTGAGGGGCGGGGCCCTGAGGGAGCGGAGCCGTGCAGGCA
>CAAKHG010039053.1:0-21904 GCA_901007715.1 Dactylopterus volitans | reverse complement strand
CTCTCTTTTTCTATATCTAACTACAGTAGTGTTTTCTTCTCTCTGTGACAGAATGCGTCTGTTTACAATGTTCTAGTTTTATATCTTTATTTCTATTTTTTTCAGTGACAGTTGTTTGAAGCAGTCATCGCTGCTCTTCAGGAGCTTGGCAGCGCGGGAGCCACCGGCGCCGTCCATCACTGGGGCAATATTTGGTTGCGATACGGCAGGTAGTTATGCAAATGAAACTGTATGTCATTTTATCGAAAGTGCATGAACAGGCTAATAAGGGCTCCTCAAGGGCTTTCCAGTGCAATCCTGGGTGCCAGAGACGGAGGGGTGAGGGTATGACATTGCTGCAAGCGTGACGCTGTAATGTGACACTCACGCTGTACATTCAGTTTATGATAATTAAACCAACACAACTCAAATATCGTATTTTTTTTTAAGTGCCGCAAAAGGCACAGGTTTTGCTCGCATGTCGGGTCTTGCAGGCTGCGGTCACGCTGCCTCCCTGCAGTTGTCACCAGTCATGGGCACAAACCGCATGAGGTTTTGTCACAGCCGAACACCCACGTGGACAGTTGTGTTTCATAACTGTTGTCCATTGAAAAAAAAACAAAAAAAAAACAACATCAAGATCCTGCATCAATCTTTCACAAGACAAATGACAGAAGAAAACCGTGATATCTTTTGCTCTCACGTCATGTCAGAGCTTTAGCTTGCATCCGTCCGCAGCATCATCTTTTATTAAATGCTTCAGGGAACCTTTTTTTTTTTTTTTTTTACGCTCTACTTACAATACGCTACCCTCTATCCACTCTCTCTGTGCCTGTTTTACACATTTGCATACTCAGAGACACACTGCAAAGTTGACATCTTTGTTAAAGGGAGCACTCTCCTCCTTTTGTTTTGTTTTTTTTTTTTGTTTTTTTTGTTTTTATTTGCAAGAATGCAAATAATGTCTTTTTCCCTCCGCCACTTATTTTGTACCACGGCATCTACTGTATAGGAACATGCATTTGAGTCAAGGTACGTGTACTTGTGCAGGTGCAAAGAGCAAGAGACGAAGGTCAGCGTCTCCGTCTGCGAGGCATGGGACCTGAAGCCACTCGTTAATCTCCCCATCCTCTCGAATTAGCACATCCTCTCCGTGCTCCCATCTATCAGCACGCTCTTCTTCTCCTCTCCCAGTTTTAAACATCGTCCCTCTTGTTTGGTTGTTATCACCAAAATTTGCCTCTCATCCAGTTCCAGGAGAAAAAAGGAGCCGTGTCGCAGCGGGAGGCCTGGTGATGCAGCTGTTTCTGCGCTCGGGGAGATTTTAGTTTTTGCTCTGAGATGCTTTGGTTAGACTCGGTATGGTTCCCTGGCTTAGCTGGAGCCTCGCAAGTTCCAGTGTTGTTCTCAATGGACTGCATGAAGGCTAATAATAGAGGAAGAGCTAAATTAATGATGCTTGACTGATTCCGCATTTATCGTTGGGATGTGGGCACAGATGTCATAATCATTTAAAAAAAAAAATAAAAAAAAAAACCTTGCCAAAGTTTTTATTCGCTTCTCCAGTGTAACATTCTACTGAAGCCGACATCCAGGCCATAATTAGAGGATTATACTGAGAAATGACCTTGTAAATGCAAATGTTATCCGAGCATCATCTCAACCCTGACTTCAAAAGGAAGTGCCGGAAAGTAAATAAAATATCTTCACATCGACCCCGGGGCGCAGGGATATTCTCTGCATGGTGCCAGCAGATATTATTAGGCGAGCCAAAGTACACCAAAAATCCATCAGGGTAACATTAAGTTGTAATAAAACCATCCGTCAGCTGCTGACCTTGTCAACCCAAAAGCTTTATTGGTCTCGGAAGAAAAGTCTGTAAAAACTGAGACATAATGTGATTTAGTGGGGATTATAAAGTCGATGATGAAGTCAATGTTTTGACAGTGAATATGATCATTTACATTTCCTTACACATTTTTTTTTTTTAACCAAAAGTATATACTAGAAAAAAAAATCTGCAATGGTGAGATCCGACCAAGACGTTCCAGTGATTCAAAATGGTAATTAAAAATGGGTGATTTTCTTTCTTTTTTTTTTTTTTTTTAAGGGGATTACTGCAAATCAGAGCACAAGCACTGAACAAGAAAGGCCGTCATCATCCTCACTTACCTCTCTTAATGCAGGTGCAGGTCTTACTTCCAGCAGCCAAAGAAAATCCAAAAGACGAGAAGTATAAAATCAGGGGGGAAAAGCCCGTATTTGAATTTGTTACGGGATATGACTCATTGCTGGATAACGTCAAAGTCAAAGTAATGCTTTTTAACTCAAATATGTTCTTTCACGCGGAGCTCTGCCATTGGTTGGAAGGCAAGTGGACTGAACAGGTTGACAAGGGAGGTGTTTCCCTCCCTGGCTCGGAGCTGGAGAGTTTACAGGGAGCTCGCTGCGCTGCTTGGAGTCATTTAAAGGCATTTAAAATAAAACAGCCACATTTCAGTGGCTCCCTTTCACGGTTGGCCGTGAGTGCCGCACACTCTCAGTGCGCACATTATCCTCATCTCATGAGCACTGGATTCCAAAGCATAGTCCATGATTGTGATGATCGTCCCCGCATGCTTTGGTTGTGGCAATTGATTTTGAAATCCTTCCCAAGCGTGTGTGTGTGTGCGTGTACGTGTGTGTGTGTATGCTTTTTTGATTTTCTGATGATACAATCATCCAAGAATGCATCGTATTGTGTGCGTGTGAGTGTATCTGTGTTATCTGAAGGTTTCAATGTGCACGGCAAGTGCACTACATCGTTCTCATCTCATGAAGACGAAAAGCTCTTAGTCACTGAGCCTTGCTGGATGCTAAAAGCCCACTAGGTGAAAAAAAGTACGTTATTTTAAAGATCCTTTTCTATTCAAATGAGAAAGCTTAATTTAAACTCTTTGATGCTGTGAACATCCACAGATCTGGGCTGTATCTGGGTCAAACGTTAACCTACTAATTCCTGATAGGAGACAAATCTCTTTCATGATGTAACAAGCAAACGGTTGCTCATGTGCGCAGCAGCCTTGTTTTTTTATTTATCACTTTGAAGAGTTTTTCTACAGTCAGCCGGCTCTGTGTGGAATACATGGCCCACTTTTTTCCACATGAATTTGAGTGGACGCCGCTTAATAATCCATATGCTCATGCGCGCGCTTTTCTATTACATGGCAAGAGGGAGGCGAGCATCACCGTCGGAATGTAGCAAATGTAAGAGCCTCGTCACCAGGATAGCTGCAAATCATGAAATAGCAGAAGGTGCGAGCTTACAGAGCCGCATAAGAAAGGCTTCACGGTGTCGGGAAATAAGACGCGAGGAGAGAGCTTCACTGAAACAATCGTAGAGAGAGAAAAGAACAGTTTTGAGAAATCAATCGGCCCATAAGAGATCAGGCTGTGGAATCCCAACTTCATCCGACCGATCAGATTTCAGAGTCGACCTCTAAACTCAACGAGTTACCGTGTCTTATAATCAGCTGTCCCCCGTGTTGAGTGATAATTATGCTGCGTCCTGACACCCTCTGCTGTAACAACTTATGATACACCGATCGGCCAAAACACTAAAACCACTGCATGTTTACCGTAGAATATAATGCAACAGCCCTGCAACCAGTTCTCCCTTCAGGAGGAGTTTTATACTGAATTCTTACTGAATGTGTTTGAGAGAGCCGTGGTCATATTTCAATGATTGTTTTTGGGACTGTAATTCGTGATGCACTGGGTTATGCTGAGAGGTGTCCCTAATATTTTGGTCAGACCCACTCACATGCATTACGGCGACAAAATATTGGGGACACTCTCTCTCAAACTGAAAAGAGAATTTCTTGCAGGGCTGTTGCATTATATTCTATTTAGTGGTATTAATGTTATGGCTGATGGGTGTGCGTCACAAAAATCAAATTAAAGAGTGTCACTGTCAAACTACAGTGTCTTTACAATAGAATAGAATAGAATTGAATTGGATTTACATTGACAGGTGGAGCAAGGGCAGCCCTCATTACAAGTAAATAACATGTGACTGTAACCTGATTTCAATTGTCTGAGCTGACCTGAGAAAAGGCATTACGTGGTGCCTCACACATCGAATGACGTGAATCATCACACACTCAGTGAGTAGCCCCAAAAAAATTAATGTATTTACGTCACCACTTACCACCATTTTTGGAAATAAACTTATTGCACAGATGACAGGAACGATTCCACTCGATTAATGACCTTATGATAGCTTCGCTAGTAGTTAGCTTAGCTTAAGCATTAAAGACCTTAAACATCGAGAGCTCTCTTAAGCATTTCAGCTCTTGGTGGGTCTGACCGGTTGTGATTTCCCTGCCACTGAGAAAACACATTGGCTGGTTCAGTGGAGAACGTATTGCTTGTTCTCCTGGCCTCTGCCTCCTTGGTGTATCTCTTCAACCGGGTGGCCAGAGCTGTTAGTTTGGCAGTTTCGAGCGCCTCACGTATGGAGAGCTTGTTGTACTTCCTGGGTGCCCCTTTATTCACCATGTTAACGTTCTGTAACTCTGCCAGCCGGCTAACTTTTCTCTCTGTGTTGCCTTCATCTTGGCCTCTGACCTTATCTTCTCTGGCGGGTTCCGCCTGTTGTGTTCCGAGCCCATCGCGCACCCGAGCCTCTCAAGGATTGCTGTTGCTGTACTGTGCATCAGCTTATTGGTATCAGTGATGGTTCCTGTAGGGATTGTCTTCAGTGCAGCATTCACATCCACCAGCAGATGTTCCGACGGTACTTGAAAACTCAGCTTCGGTATTCCTTCCTTCTCTGGTCAGCAGCTCTTGTGTTGAGGCTGTTGGTATCTGTTGGGGCTTTGTACCCAATCTCTGATTGTGGTGGTGATGAAGACCCCCCCCATTGTTGTTGTATTTCACCAGTCTCTAGTTGTGAGAATAGTTTTCGATTACGGATGTTGGAACACTGAGCTAACAGCTCCATATCCACCGATCCCACATTCGCCGCATGTATCCCCTCTCTCTGGGATTGCTTGTACAGTAGCATTCCGACAACTCTGTATTTTCCGCCCTTGTCCAGCTATGTCTTGTTCCAGTAGCCCATTTCTCATCGGGTTGCCCTGGTTCCCTCGCACCTGACGCAGACTTGGCTGACCCGGGCGACGTCTGAGCCGGTGTGACTCATTTTTGCGTGCGCCCGTATTCCTGAGGCAGGCCTGGTAGCATTAAGGATCTCTTATGTGAGAGTAAGTGTCACTCATCACTGCGCTATCCAGCTGCTTGGCATCTATCCAGCTGCTTGGTATCTATATACATACATATATATGCATATATAAATATATGTAAGGGAGAGAGGGAGAGAGAGCGAGAGCCCACAGACACACCGCCATGTAGAAACTCAGCCACTGACAGCATGCGAGCCAAATACTGCCCCGAGTATTTATGCTTTTTGAGAGCATAAATACTCTCAAGAGCCTCGCAGCAACTCATAACTATGCACTTTTATCCCACAATTACTTTTGGTCGGTGCGTTTCCGATGCGGTGGCTCGCACGGCATTATGACTTCATATTACTGCGGACGGGTAATTGAATTGTAGGTTCTGCTGTCTGACTTTTGCCGTGAAAGAATTTAATGTCCTCAGGATTACTATACACAACCGCCGGAGTCCGCTGTGTGGGAAGTGGCTTCGAAATAAAGAGGAGATGGGGTGAATAAAATTACCTGACTGGATTAAACACTGCCTTTTTATTTATTTATTTATTTACTCTGACCAAAGAAATACTATTACAAGGTCCACTCAGCCATTTTATCTACCTTATAATGGAGTTTTTTTTTGTTGTTTTTTTATCAAACTCCAGTTTTCTGCTTTAATAATAGATTTCCTTTTTTTATCTTTAGTGCTTTTTTGTAATAGCCTTGGTAGAAACAGTTCACTACCATAACATTACATTTAACGTCACATTTTGCTCGAATTCTAAATGTTTAAATAAGAGAGAAACTGTCAACGCACCAAAGCCCCGAACTTAGGTGCACCTTCTCTTTGGTTTTGCTGATGTTCTCGCCAGCTTTACGCTTCTGCAGTCATCAGTTTGCCTCAGCAAAGCTTTAAAGTCAGGGAAATTTCGCCTCGGCACAGCATATTAAAAAAAGATCCGCAAACTACAATGCACACGGGAGCTCGGACGAAATACGTGACTCTGCTTTTTTGCTTCTTTCCGCTTAAATCTCGAGGGATTTTTAGTTCTGTGATATCAGTGGAACTGAAAATTGATCGCGCCGATTAGACAAGCGGGCAAATGAATTAATCCACAGTGCTCAACGTTAAAGCAAATGAAACCCGCGTCCGCCCTTGCGGCCGCTTTTTTTCTGCTGATCCACACGGCCGCGCAACGCAGAGCGACGCCAGAAGTTTCCATTACCCGGAAAGACATTACTGAATTTAAAACTCCACGTGCTCAGGCAGCAACTTTGGAGTTAGGAAATATTCCTGTTTCTTACTCCACAAGAAAATAAGCCGCAGTCTGCCTGTGTGGCTCTCTTGCTATAATAATATCCTTAGTTAGGATGAAGCGCTCTCAGGCTGAAAATGCATCGACACACTTCTCCTCCCTCCTTCATTTCCTTTATTCTTCCTCATCTTTCAGCTCCCCCCCCTTTGCTTCCAAAAGCTGAGTGGCTATAAAGCTTAACTAACTGGCAAATGACTGCCTCCTCTTGCTTGCTTATCTACAGGATGAGCTGGGAGGTTATTTCCATGCTACACAGCTCATCAACAGTCATGAACTTAGGCGCTCTGGGGGAGACATGAAGTGAAATAAATCTGTGGGCCACAAACGCTTAATGACTAGTGAAATGGCCAGAGAGAGAGAAAGAGAGAGGGAGAGAGCGAGAGAGAGACAGAGACGAGCTTGGCTGCAGCTCGGGTCTGATGGCTTCTGCTGGTGCCTCCGCCACAAAAGCTGGAGATCAAAATGAGCAACAATAACAGTTGAGGAGTTCCACGCGAACCTGTGGGGCGGCAAGTGGAGCTGCCGATGGAGAAAAGGCAGTCAGCGATATAGCAGATGAAGGGAAAAGAAGGAGCTGGGCAACAGTGAGCACTCGTTAAAAAAAACATGATTGGTTTTTGTGTTTACCCGCGCAGAAAATGTTGGGGCTTGAAATGGAGGAAATTATCATCATGTCTATTTAAATACTGTAGGTATTAATGTCAGCCAACCAGATCTGAAACACGTCAGAGACAGGCGGTGGCGGGGAGGGGGGCTCAAATGAAGCATAAAGTGCTAAAGCTTAAGAGAGCTGAATATTTAAGCATGAAAAGCAGAATTAGTTGACATCTAAACATGTTGAGCATCATTTCAATGGCAACATTTCTCGTTTGGGGAAAAGAAAAAGCTTTATGTCATAGAAAAGAATAGAAAAAGTTTGCTGAACATGTTTGACAGCTGAACGGTTTGCAGCTTCGAATACGATGTGGTTAGCCAGCAAAACATGCACGAGGGAAGAAGAAGGAGAGGAAAACAGAGTGCAAACGCTCCCAGCGCTCGCGCTCAAACGCGGATGGATTGATTCCAAGTAGTAAAACTGGGCGGAAAGCATGAAGTTTGATTGGCGGCGTCGACAATAGGGAAACCAGCCGGGAGAAAAGAGCGGCTCAGCAGTTTGAAGAGGTTTGACGGCGAGTCGACTCGGGCGGAGGAGGAACGCGCAGCGAAGCTTGCAGCGTCAGGATTTCTTTAATTTTTCTGGCATTTGACAAGTTGGTTGGAAAGGGCCTGGCAGAGAGTAACGCGCTGGCTGTAATGAAGCGCTTGCTGCGTTTGAGAGGAAGACTCGTGAAGGGCTAAAATCATAATTTAGAGTTGTTTTTTTTTAAAAAAAAGTCATCTAAATTTTCCACTCTAGCTACAGAAAAAAATGAAAATTCCACACAAAAGATGAACTCCGGTGAGCAAAAGGTCTTCTGCCTCAGTGTTAATGCGAAGTAGAAGCAGTGGGTTGAATTATGGATGTTATAAAACTGGCTAAGAAATGTTTGTGCGTCGGACTCGCACATGGAACACATCGATTCATCCTTGTGTGTTATTTCCCCCCAAGGCGCTGTCATCCGGCGTCCGTCTTCGGATGCGCCTGAATGGAGCAGACAAATTCAAACCCTCATGTGAATTATTGATTCCGTTTGGAATTTAAATGTGGCAGGGAGTTCTGACGCTGCGTTTCAGGGCAGGGTTGGGCAGTGCATCAGCGGGAAGGAATAAATAAATAAATATATATATTAAAAAAAAGCGCTGTCCTGTCCGCAACCTCTGTTAAAAAGGAGAAAGTGAAGATGACATTCATTGGACAAGATGTGGTGGGCTGGTGAGCTGAGTCTTTTGGCTGAGGTCCTTGCAAAAAAAAAAAAAAAAAGAAACCCCTGTCTTACATTATTCATAACCTCCATACTTAAACGAAATGTACGAGCATTGCTTATCAAAATGAATTTCAACTGATGACAAGAACTCGGCTGCGATAAAATGACAGTTCATAAAACCCTGTTTGTGGGATGAAACTTGATGAGCCGTCGTCATAGCAACGTATCTAGCATATAAAACCCAAAAATATTAGAAAAAAGTCAGTACCAGTCATATCGTTTTTGGGGGACAGGGCTGCTATTTTATGAAATGTTCCATGCGTGTCTTTAACATGTCTTATGTACACTGTTGCCAATAAGGTTGGAATAATTTTGTTTTCAGACACATTCCTCGTTTTTTTTCCTATTTATACACGTCAGTAATCACCTTTGATCAGCTCAATAATGTTTTGAGAAGAGATAGACTTTATCTATCAAGAATAAACCACGTTGTCACAATCATTTCATGAGAAGAGGTAAGAAAACATATTTTATTCCAACTTTATGGGCAACAGTATATAATAAATAAATATTTAAGATGGTGGTCATAAACTGTGTGATTATCAAATTATGAGTTGTATTAATATCTTCTTACAAAAGGACAGGCAGCATTCAAATTGAAAACTGTCCCCTTCAGAATGACTGAGTACCACCTGAGTACAGAGTACCACTTTTGCCTCTTAGCACTGCGAGATACTTTAAATTAATGCTAAACATGAGCTTAATAACAGTTCCTCGTAATAAAAGTGCATATGTGGAAATTGGTTGTTTTGTCTCAGCTCCCCTATGACTCCAGTGAACTTCACAAACAGAAAAAGAAAACAATGGTTTCAGAGCAAAACAGACTGAATAAAATAACGATAAAAAGTTTACTACTTTGTAAAAAAAAAAAAAAAAAAAATTGCAATCGTCAATATTTGGATTCAGACAGCAGTGAAGTGACACAATGAAATACCAGTCACAAGGGGAAAAAAATCAGTGTATAACTTGTTACACCTGCTCAACTGCTCCTTCATGCAAATATCTCATTAGCCAATCACATGGCAGCAACTCAATGCATTTAGGCATGTAGACATGGTCAAGATGATCTGCTGAAGTTCAAGCTGAGCATCCGAACGGAGAAGAAAGCTGATTTAAGTGGATCTATGCCACGAAGAACCGAGGCAGCTCTGAAGAACAAAAGGGGGTCCAACCTGGTATTAGCGAGGTAGTACCGAATAAAGTGGTTGTTGACTGTGCACGGATCAGCCATAACATCATGACCACTGCATGTTCATCATGGACTATAATAAAACAGCACAGAGTTTTATGGTGAAACTACATTGAAGTATATCTGTTCGAGAGGTGTCCCTAATATTTTGGTCATCCTACTCATATGCATCACGGTGACATAATATTAGGGACACCTCTCAGTATAACCCAGCACAGTTCACCAGCATCACAAATCAGTCTTAATAACAATCATTCAAATATGTCAACACCTCTGTCAAACACATTTAACACAATCTCAATATAAGACTTTTACATTTTTAAAATTTATCGCAGAGGCATTGTGTTATATTCTATGGTGAACAGGAAGTGGTTTTAATGTTATGACCGATTGGTTTGTATATGAAGGCCAGATAATGTAAACGGTATAAAGACGTTTATAAAGGCATTTTCTTTATACAGTGTGAGTGATTTTTCTTCTTTGTCTAATCAGAAGGGCAGATATTACTCTGCGGCACTGATGACATTCAAGCAACCTCCAGCGGTCTTATGGCTAATAAGCTGAATGTGATGCCTTCCTGCGTCCATCCTTTGGCAAGTTAGTACACACACGGTACAGTTAGATGACCTCCAACTGAGGGACGCTGCCAGAGTAAACACATTTGATTAAATCTCATGTGAAGCAACTGACTCCATAATATGAGGGGTTTTTTTTCCCCCCCATAATCGAGAACAGTTCATTTCTGTAAGCTAAGCAATTTAACAGTTTGTGGGACAGAACTGGCCAGTCAGCAGAGCTGGATGGAGAAAAGTGAGGTCAAGGGTCACAACTGACTGGGAGCCTTTAAACCGCATGTGGTTTCATACGTTGCCTCTTGGGATAAAAAAAAAAAGGCAGCCAAAGGTGAGAAAATGTTTCATTAGTCTTATCAGCGTGCAGTGAAATCCGCTACGGGTTTCCTCATTTGTTGTTTCCTAACACATGCTCGTCATTTAATCTCCACAATTCTGTCCAATTAGGCGGAGAGATGGCGTATGCTGGATTGACTGAGGAGAAACTAATGTGCACATGTTGGCGGTAATGAACGTGCCACTCACATAAATGGCGTCTGAACAAAAGACCTTTTTTTTTTTTTTTTGATAACAGCCGTGTTGACGCAAAGCGGCACAGAATCAAAGGAACGACTGAACCTAAATGGAGCAGGGCCTTTTTTTTATTATTATTATTATTTATGTCATTAGAATGAACCGTTTTTCCAACTGCTTCGTGTCCAAAAATGTTGCCTGAGAAAAAAGACAAGGGCCTATGGAGGTCGGTGGCACAGAGAAATAAGTACGAATCACGAAACCACATCAATGTATAATGACTGTCATTATTGCGTAATAACTGCGAAAAAAGGTGAGAAAATTCATTTAACCTCTGAGCATCGCTTCTGGGAATGTGCAACCCATCTCGAAAGCGCCTCGTAATTGTGCGCCAGTGATGGAAAAAGCCTTGTGCACTGCTTCCACCTAGTGGAGAATTAAAGATAAGCAGCCTGACTAACAGAGACATTTTTTCCTCTTTCATTTTCATTCATTTATGAAACAGTGACACACACAATGCACATTTAATTGCAACTACTCAAAAAGGTGATCAAAATAGATGGCGGCTGCGAGGGGACGCGAGGCGGCAGAAGGTTGTTTGTCGTTGAAAGAACTCCGGCCAATCTGGATCGCATGGGACATAAGACGGGTTTTATTTTTTTTTTTTGTAATAGTTTACGCACAGATGCTTTATTCTACCCACTTTCCGAAGTTCCCTGCTTAAAATCTCATAGGAAAAACTTTTTACACAACACAGGAAGACCGAATGCAGCAGGTGACAAAGCTCTGCTGACATGAAGGCGCCGGCCCGCATGTGGTTTATGGGTTAGTGTCATTAAATACAGGAAATATATAGCAGAGGTCACAAAAATACATAACTATGACAGAAAATTTACTACAGTTGAAAGGTTTATTTAAAGCTTCCAAAACTAAACGGTTAAAAAAAATACCAGTATGTATTTTCCTCCATCGACAATTTAAACTGTATCAAAATCTACAAATTCAACTGTATCTGGAAAAAGGCAACTGAACACTGTACCCTTCTGGCTTTACTTAAAAAAAAAAAAAAAAAACTTGCTTGTTTTTGCAATTCTTTTGACAACATACAGAATGGTGGTAATCTCGTATGCGTTTTAGACGAGTACATTAATAACGCAGATGAGGACCATGAAATAAGCAGTAACATTGACTGATATCACTGACATTCATCGGAAGGAAAAATATGTCCATTTCTCTGAAAATATACTGTTTAAAGCCATTTCCTTAATGAAAATCAAGGAGGTGGGTATTCTGTGGTGGATTCTGATGACAGTGTAGCAACTACTTTCACATAAAACTGGCATCCAAATCCCCTGATATTACACACTGATGCTCAAACACTAAAATGACTTAAAATACAGATTTTTTTTTTTTTTTTTTAAACAGCTCAATGACAACTCGGTCGAGCTAAAAAATACTTTTATATCCACTTCCAATTTGTCTCTTGACTTAAATAAATAAGAGTTCGATTTGCATGTTAAAAAAGGCAGGTGTTAAGAGGATGTGCGGGTAAAATGAGAGGGTGAATAAAATCACAAGTTGCCAGTGAGAGCGGAGTCCATGAGGTCGTCGTCTTCGTTTCTCATGTACATTGGACTCGGCCGGGATGGACGCTCCGACCCGAGCATGGACAAGGACGAGTCCGAGGCCGAGATGGGCGATCTTGACCAGCTGTCCGACTTTATTGGATGGGAGGACGGCCCCATGGACATGGAGGACTTCTTTTTCTCCTTCTCTCTGTCCCGGTCCCGGTCCCTGTCTCTTTCCCTCTCCCTGTCCTTCTGCTTCTTCTTCTCCTTCTTGTGTTTCTTGTGCTTCTCCCCTGAGCTCAAGGGGATGGAGCTCATGTAGTCCTGGGTGGGGAGGGGCCGCATCGTCTGGTCGTCGTCCGAGCTCGGGCTGTTTTGGTGGGACTTCTCTGCCACCGAGCTGCTGCCCGACTCGCTCTCGCTGTCGTGGTTGAGCGGGGTGTAGCCCGGCGAGCGGCTGTGGCTCGGGGAGGAGCGGTCGTGCTTGGGAGTCGAGCCGCTGAAGAGGGGGGAAGCTTTGAGACTGGAAATTTGAGGTCGCATCGAGTCACTAGATCCTTCCACCCCTTTCTGAAGGGTCACTTTGGCCTTGATGCTCGGTGAACCACCATCGGGTTTGCTAATGATGATTTTGGCCAGACCGGTCCCGCTAACCCCTCCTGTTTTGGGGTCCATCAGCTTCTTATCCCCACTGTTCCCCCCTGAAACTGAAACTTTGGCTTTCCCCTCTTTGTCAGACTTTTCCCGTTTATAGTCCCCACTTTGGGAGGGTGTGGAATGCTTGGAAGGGCCCATGTTTGAAGGTCCACTGCTGGGAACATTTCCGGGACCACCACCAGGAGCGGATCCTGAGCCAGTGCCCCCTCCGGGTGGCCCTACCTCACAACCATCTTCCCCCACTCCTCCACCTCCAACACTCTTCAGTTTGTCGATGACTGCCGTGAGAGAGGGCTTCTTGTTTCTGCTGGGAGACTTCCCTTTGGCGTTTGGGTTGTTTGCATTGTTCTGACCAGCCCCTCCGCCGCCTCCACCTCCTCCCCCTGCATTGTTGCTTCCACTTCCACTCCCTCCTCCTCCACCTCCACTTCCCCCTCCACCACCACCATACTGAGACTGGGAGCCTCCAGAAAAGCTCATGGAACCAGCTGAGGACGAGGAGCTGGAGGATGATGATGAAGATGTGGAACCAGAGGAGCTCCCACCCATTGGCTTCTGGGAGCTCATACCTCCACCAGAAGACTTGGACCCTCCTGAACTACCACCTCCGGAGCCCATTGGCGATTTAGCCTTAGAGGAAGGTGGTGTCCCTGGAACCTGGGACTGCTGGATTTTCATAGGGGAGGACAACTTATCTCCTGAGCTACTGGAGCGTGAGTGAGAAGGGGAAATGTTGGGCTTTATGCCGGGATTCATCAGAGACCCGGGCGGCTTTCCTCCTTGTGGCTTATTCTTGTTACCACTTCCAAGTCCACCTCCACTACCTCCCGGCCCAGATAGCCCATGCTTGGTGATGGGGGAGGATCCCGGTTTGCCAACGCCCATTCCCTGAGAGGATCCTTTCGACTGGGATGGTCCACCTCCAACTGCTACACCAACACCCCCTGGCTTGGAGCTGTTGCCCTGTGTCATTGAGCCTTCCTTGGACTTTATCTTTCCAGAGGAAGAGTGAGAATGGTGGCTTTTGCTACTACTTGCTCCCCCTGCTCCTCCTGTGCCACTTGTAGATGAGCTGCTAGAGGTGTATCCACTGTGAGATGAAGTTTTTCCACCAGTTATGGTCCCTTTAGGAATCTGAATTGTAATTTTGGGAATCGGAGGTGTGGCGCCACCAGGTGGCGTTTGCGAGCGCCCTGAACTACCTGGAGACTTGGAACCACCTCCACTTATACTTCCGCCAGAGCCTGAGCCACCACTAGGAGGCGTGTATGGTCGCCCCCCTGAGCTGTGGGAGGGGGACTTCCCGTCTGTATCCAGCTTTTTACGTTTTGGTGGTTTATCTTTAGACTTTCCCTCACTTGATGGGGTCCTGCTACGTTTGATTTGTTTTCCCTCTGTTGACATGCTCCCCATCCCAGAACTGCTCCCTCCACTACCTCCATTCTCATCCTTGGGCCGCATAAGTCCCTGCTGCTGTTTAACTTTAGGTTCTGCGCTCTTAAAATCACTGCATGTTGCACCTAGGCCCATCATGAGAGGACTCTGGGAACCTCCACCATGTGGGTCTCCCAGATCCGGTGCTTGTCCCAGAAGTGGTTTACCACCACCACTGTTGCCCACAAAAACCATCCCCATATCAAAAGGGTCCTTCAAGGAGGGCTCAGGGGTGCTCTGCCCATGCGGAGTGGGATTCTGAGGTGTACCTGATGGGGTATTCTGCTGGCTACCTCCACCAAAGCCCTTGACCAAGTCCAGGTCTCCATCAGCACTTGGAGAACTGTCATCAAAGTAGTTCTGAGAGAAGCCGTGACCTGAGGTCAGGAGGTCAGGGTTGAAGTCAGCTGCATCAGGGAAGAAGTTAGTGGAAGAGGAATCGCTTGTGGGGGTGGCAGGCGTTGCAGTTGCCTCCGCAATCAGGTCAGCAGCATCTGTAAAGGGATTCTCATTGCTGTTGGTATTGAAAATGTCTGCTGAGTCGAACACTGCGCTGCCCTGACCTGAACTGGAGGACTCACGAATGGGAGTGCCTAAGGGTCCTCCATCCTCCCCACCACTACCGATGGGGTGCTGGCCATGGCTTCCACTGTTGCCTTTGCCCGTTTGCTCAGGCAAATCTGACAGGATTTCTGTTATATCCGGTCCAATGCTATCAGAGCTGGAGAGGCGCACCATACGAGGTGGTACAGCGCCTGGTGGCTGCTGCTGCTGAGACTGGACATGAGACTGTGAATAAGGCATGCTGGGGCCAGAGGGTGGGGTGCCACACTGGCTCGGGGCTGGAGTGATACTATGCGGAGTGTCTAAGCCATCACCAGTTAGGTTAACATCAAAGATAGAATTTTGTGATGCATCCACATCCATGGAGAGAAGCTCACGGTGGAAATCGTCCTCATGCGTGACTGGATGGTGCTGATGATGCTGTGACATGGAGGGCCCCTGCTGCGATTTTATGCCTAGAGCACCAGCTCCACCACTCGCAGCTCCTGGCAGCACGCCACCCTTTTCTGTCCCCCGTGGGCGCTTCTTCTTGCCTTTTGTGCCACTACCAGGGCAGGTGCCTCCCATGCTGTCTGTGCGTGGCGAGCCAGATGACGAATTCTGCCTCTCTAGTGGACTGGAACCATACAGAGTAGCAAAATCTTGTGTGGGGTTGTCTTTTAACAGGTTCATCAGCATCGGATGATTTTTGGTGTTGCTGGCAGGGGAGGACGTTGGGGGTGGAGTTTGGTGGGGCGGTGGTGCATTCTGTGAGCTGGGGCTAGAACCCACACTTCCAGTAATTTGCAAAAGACTTGTCAGTATTGGATTCTGGGTTACTTTGCTGTAGTCATCTGAATGGCCTTGACCTTGCTGTTGTTGTTGTTGTTGCTGCAACTGTTGCTGTCCACTCACCCCGCCCGGGGCTTGGCACTCCCCCCCCTGGGCTTGCCTTTCTGTTCGAGGCATTCCAAACAGAGAAGTGATTGGACCTGAAAAATTTGGTCCCCCAGGAGGCCCTCCTCCTGTTGGTGTGCTGCCCCCTGCGAGTCCAGGCAATCCCATAGGATTATTTACATCTCCCGTCGCCATGTTATAGGTGGGACTACCGGATGGTGGCAGGTTATTCTTCACCATGATCTCCACTGTCTGTGCAATCAGCGAGAGGGCTGGCGTGTCCGCCTGGATAGTCTCAGCTTTCCTCCGGATGGCCCGCATCGTTACAGGGATTGACATACATCTACAAGAGCGAAGACATGACGTACAAAATTTACAATACGACTAAAAAAAAAAAAAAGTCCACATTTATGCACTAAGGAAATACAAATCTCACCTCTGGACCACTTTGGTAATGAATTCATCGGTGCAGATCAAAGCATCTGACAGTCCTTTGTATAGTTTGCAGGATACCTGTCTTGAGTCTACCACCTCCATTACAACTGGAGGAAAAAGTCACGTGGGACAAAGACACAGATTAATGACAGTATGGCGATACACCTGATTCCTCAATTCACACCATTACAGACAGCTAAATGCTGCACTTCACTGATTCTTTGTAAAAGTGTTTGCTTACCACAGACTAATGATTCATTGACAGGGTGCTGGAAAGAGACGCTGAAACTTGAATCGGTAAGGGGGCAGACTTCAAACTGCAGCAGGCCTGCGCTGTCTGAGGGTACAACAGCAAGTACAAAACATTTGTCAAAAAAAAAAATCCTTGTTATCGGACACAAAAATCACTAGTCTGTGTCTCTGATTGACCGCATGCAGCCAATCAGAGACGAGATGCAGACCTTCTTTGATTGAAGTCCGTTTTACACAACTGCCAATCAGGGTGTTGTAGGCTGCCTGGTGCCGGATGATATCCAGGAGGAAAGGGACCTGTGCTGGGTGGCGAAAGGGGATCTTTGTGACCAATGCTCCTTGGAGAGAATGACCATCCTGCACGGGCGCATCACCATTCAGGAAGTAACAGTGCTGCTGATCTGGCAACACCTGTAAAGGCACAAAGACATAGCCATTAAAGTCACTATAATAATTAAGACTGACTGTATTTTCTTTTATGTATTCATAGCGGTCCTTTACCCTTTCATAATTTTAGATGATGAGTGCCTGGCATGACCAGGAATGCTTCGATTTCTAAAACCAGTAACTAATGTGAGAACTGTGAGAGCAGGATTTTCAAATTACTGATATAGTATTTCATATTTTTATGATTATAACTGACCCTTTTGGAGTCTCTTTTTTCTGTGGGCACCATGACTTGTTCCAGTGATTTTATAATCATTTTTAAAATACATTAAATTAGGCCTTCAGGATTGGATGTACATTCCTGTGGTCAAATCACATGACCTGCTCAAGGTGTCACAGCATGCAAATAAAGCCACATGGTCCTTAAGTTAAAATTAATAATAAAATGCACAGAGCTTGTAGTAGTCGTATTTTAGTCTTCTGTGATAGTGAACTGAAACCCTTCCCATTTTAAGGAATAAGTCACCCCAAATGAAAATTCACCCATTATCCACTCAGCACTATGTTGCTGGAGGCATGGGTAAAGTGTTGAAGTCTGTTGCAGGCAAATCCAATACAGCTGGAAGTTAACAGCGACAACTGGTTTAAATGTAAAAACACAACATATAAAAAACGTAAAATGCGTCCACACTGCCTCCGTGGTGTCATTCAAGTAACTGTGAGCTGCAACATACAAATTCGCTGTTATCTTACTGGCCTTGACCATGTTCATGGTCGCAGGCACACTGCTCTCGTCCACACCGTGAACACGACTGAGAACACAGGTTCGGGGCTAGTAGAATAAAAGCTACATTTAGTTTAAAAACATGGTGCAAATGGCGCTGTCTCGCTGTGAATTTTAATGTGGTTTATGGACACCTGAGCACTCTTTTTACATCTAACATTTGGTTGCAGCGCTGTTTGCCCCCCTGACTCTAAAACAATTCACACACCCCTCCAGCGACATCGTGGCGAGTAGCTAATGGGTAAACTTTCACTTTTGGCTGAGCTATCCCTTTAAGTAGAGGAGTTTACTCACTGAATAGAAGTGCATATTGTGTGAGGCCGACGGTGCAGTGCTGCCCTCCTCCAGGAGCTGAAGCTGACTCTGGACGATTAACTGGTAGAGGGGGGAGAGGCTGGGAGGACTCTCAAACACTGGAATTGCTGAGGACAGAAATGGATTAAGGCTGTACTCAAACATTTTACCATTTTTAACACTCTACATAAAAGCTTTGTTGGATTGCCTGCTGTGTGTCAAAAAATTGCTTGGCAGAAACATGACCAAGTGTTTGTCCCGAGTAACTACAGTCGTACCATGGGTTGATAACTCTACAGTACGTATCTGCAGCAATTCTGAGTGCGTATTTATTTTTCACGTTTTTGTTCACGTTAATGTGTTAAAAAAAAAAGGAGCACGCAAAAATGTAATATTTCGGAACTCACAAGAAGCGTTGCCCAGCCTCTGAATAAAGGAGAGTGAGAAAGGCATGGGGCGGTTCATCTTGAGGAAAAAACAAGCTGGCAGGTCGACGCAGTTGGAGTTGGTCACAGTGGAAAAGGAGGGCGTCCTGAAACAAAACGGAATTTAAACCTACCAGCCAACTTTCTCCGCGTTTAGCGTTAGCGTTGCTAACATTCGAATAAATATCACAGATGCAGTTACGTGTTGAATTAAAGTCCAGTTTTCTTCAGCGAAATGCTCTGAGATGCTGCAAGAGGAGCACAGGTTCATACCCCTTGCTGTCTACTGGGTGGGATCCAGTGATGAGAGGAGCAATCGGAAGCTTGTAAACAGCGGAGGTTCCCTCGATCGTGACGGACACACTTACGCCCAACGAACGCGGCACTGCAAAGAGCATGCACACGGACAGATTCAAAGACGTCGCACGTGCAATTAAGTCCTTTTACAACAAGATAAGTGGATGTCATAAATTTTCATCCTCAGGTTTACGGGCATTTATCAGTCTGTCGGCTCTCTCGATGATCTTACCACTGCTGTCTGTTAAGTTAAGGTGGATGCCTGTTCCCTCCTCAAATATGTCATAAGGCGACACGTAGCACTGGAGAGTGACAAGATGGCCACCGCTCCTGGCTGTCAGCAGGCCCACGTTGCCGTGGAGAATGGTCTCCACTGTGTTAGCGTTGGTTGCCAACCTGAAAAAAATATATATATTATAAAAGTTGGAGTTGACTTAAATCTGGATGTTTATTAATTTACACTTCTAGCTTCTTTTCTCATAAGTATGAGGGGGGAAATATTACTTGGAGTTAAAAAAAAATAAAAAATAAAATCTAAGAGTAAACTAAAACAAGCACTCAGGAAGTTGGGACACAATTTGTAAACTTACCTAAACATGTGCATCATCTTGGTGAGATCGAGCTCTAGCGACTGCAGTGCTATATACATCTTGGTTTTCAATTTACTGGAGGACAGAAATGAAAACAGAGTATATTTGTGTCATGAATTAAACCAATGAGGATAACTTTATAAACTGTCTGACACAAAAAAGACTAATTTCAGATCATGCTATTCAAATAACATACACTAATGACCACTTTATTAAGTACATATTGCATAGATAATAAAAGGCCCCGAGTTGCTGCCATGTGACTGATTGATGAGATATTTGTGTGAGCGGGTATCCCAGGAAGCTGAATAAGGTCAACTGGCCTTAGTTATGTGTCTGGAAGACGTTTGGCCCCTTATTCATGTGGGCTTCATCAATTCATGCTGTTCCCAAGACTAGGAAACTCGTCTTGACTGGTGGTGGACAGTTCGAATGAGAATATGCACAGACGCATGAGCGGGTAGTTGAACTGATGTACCTAATAAATGGGTTGTGACTATATCATTTTAGGAACTTCTGAAACTAACATTTTTCTAACGTGGTGTCATGCACACACACCCATTGCCTGCAAAGGTACTTACTTGTCTCCAGGGAGCTTGTATAAATCAACCAGTCCTTTTAGATGTTTGGAAAACTCTTCAAAGTTCTTCTCCCTGATAATAATAATCAAGAGAAAAAAGTTGTTTTGAATCAGTCCACAAAACCAAAACAAGTGCTTACAATTAGGCATGCACGACAGATATCAGAGACAAATGACTGGCGGAATGGGATTTTTTTTTTTTTTTTTAATTATTTTTCATTATTCTGATAATACTGCTGCACGGCCCTACTTCAACATATTCCTGCCTGTGTGGAAGTTCTACCAAAGCCGCCTCTGGTTTTACAGAGTTTCAGAAAAAGACAGGAGGTTCCACACTGTGGCCGTATTGCATATTTTGAAACAATTTATGGAGACAGTGTGACTGCATTTTATTCCTAGGAGCACCATTGACACTTGCGCATATGCCCCCCTGAGTTTTTTGTTTTTTTTAAATCATTATTGTGTATTATTTGAAACAACAGGAGGGGAGCAAGAGAAGTGTGTGCATCTGCGTGTGAGAGTGATGTTGAGATTCAGGGCAAAACTCTCGTCATCACATCAAAGAGGGGATGGGTCCTAGAATTCTTCATCAAATGGGCCCTGTGGCTCCATTTCTATGGTGCAATAAGATTAAAACATTCATTTATGATGCATCCAACTGAGCAATCTTCCTGACGGAGCCGTCAATAGCTGCAGTCTTTGGAGTCTGGCCAATGTGCATAGGGGCGGGGCATAATACAGCCATGCCGCTGGTATGTGGGACAATGGCGAGAGAGAACTCCTAAAAACTCTGGTTTCATTTCTCTCGAGTCACAGAAAGACTTTTACATGGAACAGAATTTTTGTAAACGTTGGGTGAAAGTCCGACATCACATACAGGTCGGGAAATGTGCTAGAGGCCTATAGGACAAATGGAGATAACTCAAAGGTATAAAAACAAGTCCGCTGGTTGGTTAATTAATGATATACATGCTATGTTCATAAATTCAATTTAAGTGAAATACATTAACTCTTTTTACATTTCCGTCGTCACAAGACAGCACTTCCGACAATTTTAAATCTTCAGTCAATTTCAAGCCTATGATACTGGGAGGCGACTGTGAAATTTCTACCTACCTTAGATGCTGGATCAACTCAGGGCAGCTCTGCAAACCACAAATTGAGGAAATAATGACATGATGCGTTTTTGAAAAATGCACATTTTCACAAACATGGACGTATGAAAATGCAAACAATTGTTAACAGCCGCTTATCAATTAAATAGTTAAAACTGTGGTAGTCGAGTACATAATTCATTCTGAATAAGGATTAATAGTAATGATTTTCTTGATTCCAGTGCTCCCTGCTGACCGTGGGGTTTTCTCCTTGATGAGCCACTTTGACGTCCACTAGCTGGCCAGCGGTGTCCAGCTGCACCTCCACGTAAAACATGTCTGATGTGATGTAGCACTCGGTCCCTGATGGGCTGAGGTGGGAGCCCAGCCTGCGGACAAGACAAAGTCATTTCCCTTGAAGTTTGTGTGCCATTTTTTGTTTTGTTTTGTGTTTTGTTGTTTTTTTTACACCCGCTGACCACTAAATTCTTACACTGAAATCATGTTTAAAACGGTTGCTCCACAAATACTTTTCTTTAGCACTATACGGAATCGGCAGACTTTCCACTAATCAGCAGGGAACCACGTGACGGCCCCAGCTTAGGTGGCTGAGGCCGCTCTGCTCGGCTGTGGCGTAGCCGTTTGTGCTTTTCCCGTGGTAATTTAACAGCTGATGGATCAACCAGGCTGGACGCGCCTGGGCCCGGAGTTCTTGACGGATGGAAAAACAGCAAATACCAAGTTAAGCGCTCTGTCCCGCCCACCAGTGTTTGTTTAGCCTTTTATTAATGTTAGCTCCACTTGACATCCTCCACACATCTACATGCACACCACTGATATTACACCCAATGCTACCTTTTCCTTTTGATTGCATTATAGGGAATACATATTTTGTATTGCTCCTGTTTTTTTTGTTATGGCCTTTGATCCAGGTTATGACAATCAAGGTAAGTAAATATGTTGCTAGATTCGAATCAATTTCCTATATTCAGAGTTAGG
>CAAKHG010039037.1:4509-21393 GCA_901007715.1 Dactylopterus volitans | reverse complement strand
GCCCACGTTACTGGACCACCATGGTACTGGACGCCCATGTTACTGGACGGCCATGTTACCGGACGCCCACGTTACCAGAGGCCCATGTTACTAGAGGCCCACGTTACTGGACCACCATGGTACTGGACGCCCATGCCACCGGACGCCCATGCTGTCAGACTACGGGGCTACTGGAGGCCCATACTGTTGGACGACCAGGCTGCTCGACACCCAGGCTGCAGGACGCCGATGCGTTCCAGGAACCAGAAGGCCTCTGACACAGTCTCTGCCGGAGATGAGGATCGGACCAAAGTGTCCTTGGGCAAGATACTGAACCCCTGATTGCTCCTGCTGGGCAGGTTGGCGCCTTGCATGGCAGCCTCCACCATCACTGTATGAACGCGTGTGTTGATGGATGAGTGAGGCCATGTAGTGTAAAGCGCTTTGAGTACCGTCAAGGTAGAAAAGCGCTATATATAAATGCAGGTCCGTTACATTGCTGGACGCCCCGGCCGCCGCAAAGCCTCAGCCGCTGGATCGCTGGTCGCTGGTCGCCAGGGCTGCACTGCTGGAGCAGTTGGATGGTTGTGATTCCATGGACCGTTAAATCCTGTCTGGAGAATGGAAATGAAGAGGAGAACTGCAGACATTCTCTGATAGTTGATGCTTGAAAGGTTTTTTTTTTTCGTTTTATCTTTATTGAAACGTCTCCATTAGAATTCAGAAATGTTTGATTTTGAGCTTGTAGCAGCAAACTGTCCCATCCATTAAGAATTGGTGAAGCAAGCCGGGTGATCACCCAGTAATATAATATAATATAATATAATGCAATCATATTGTATTTGTGGTGCATCTAATTTTAACTGCTTAATTAGTAAAAATTGTTCCCAATCAAACAAGCTGGTCACAAATGGTCACATGATGAAACAATGGTGAAGAAAAGAAGAAGAAGAAAAACAACAACAACGGGGCTCTTCACAGGAGTTTGAGCTGTTCTCCTAATCTTTGTGTTCTTTTTTTAAGCGGCGGATGACTTCACCTCGCCGGGCCTTGACCCGCCTGCAAAACGAAAACAGCTGAGATAATTTGATGGGAATTTGGTGGTGGTGTGTGTGTGTGCGTGTGTGGGGGGGGCGCTAAACAGATCTCAGATAAGAGGGCAAAGACGTCTTTTTTTTTTTGTTGTGAAGGAGGCCAGAAGCCACTCGTCTCATCTTCCGTGTTTCATTCTGAAAACTCTCAACCTGGCTCTCGTTTAAACGCGGCGCTTTAGAGAGTTCAATTTATCTCAAGTGCCAGTCAAATATGAAGGAAGAGAAAATTAGCGGACGGCTCCGAGTAGCTGCGCTGAAGGACGGCACTCGATCACACTCAGTCCCGCTGGAGGTCATCGGCCACGCCGATGAGGTTGGAGGAAGTTGAAATAAAAACATAACTGAAAGCGATATGTTGCAGACGCTTCCTCGCCTCCTGAGATGCCGCAACTGCCGCGCTTGAGTGACGCCTCCATGACGGGGAACGGGTGGAGGAGGGGGAGCGGGCAGATGTGTGAGGACATGTGAGCCTGGTCCGGTTCCAGGCCTGATCCTGAGGGGATGTGAACTTCCAGGGAATGAGAGTCACCACAGCGCAAGCGCTCTCTTCGGGGACCCACACTGGGAGATTTCCCACGCTTGGAGTGTCGTCGCCACTGCTTTCCAAACCCCCCCACCCCCCATCTACGCGCTGCTGCCACCTATTTTAGACTCGGGGTCCCGTGGTTCAGTGCGGCCATATGTGTGGACCTCGCCTGTAAACAGCTCTGTCCCATGGCGACGTTTTCTGATACACATGCTAAGTCAGTGACACAAGGTTTTATTATTATCATTATTGTTATCTCCTCAAACTTGATTCATATCTATCTGTCTATCTATGACCAGTAACATAAAGATCACCAGAGTTCAACAGAGTGAAATACAATGAACGGTGTGTGGACGTGGATGCACATTAAATTCATCAAATCTAACATATAAATATATATATTTTTCTGTTGAGTACTGTTAATCTCTATGTTTATGTTTGTCATGGACCTCTGACCAGTGATGATATGTCAGAGATGGAGCGCGGCGGTGAGGCGGGACAGTCTGACTGGGCTTACCAAGATCAGCAGAGGCTTTTTACTGCCTCCCAGTGGTGGCAAAGGGAAAGTACACTCAGACGGTCAGCGCCGGTCCCCCTGGCTCGCACCCGCTTAAGATGATATCATTGCTCGCCGCGGCCTGTGATCACGATTTTGACATTTGCTCGTTTCATTTAGGGGCTTCTCAGAGGTTTGAGGACGTGGAAGTGTCAGGACAGACGCCACAGACTGGTGCCTGTTATGGAATATAAGTCTTTAGAAACCACGCCGGTCGTCTGGGGATCTGTCAAACGTCTCTCTCGACTCCTGCGAAGAAGAAAAAACAAGAAAAAACTCAAATACGCGTCCACAAAATTCATACAGACTGATCCATCATGTCATGCAAAGTTCAAAGGGAATGCTAAAATTCCCAGTGAAAAAGGGGAAGTGTAGTACGGCCACCAGATGGCAGTGTTGCCTCATTCCTCTTCATACCACATGAGCACCACGTTAAAGGCCTTTGGCGGCCGGGGGTCTGAACTTGTAAAACGATGAAAGCCAAATTCGATCAAGCATTTAAAAATCCACGCATGACTTACATAGTTACATAATCAGCACATTAGGTAAAAATAAAGAGCAAAAACAAACAAAAAAAAAAAAGGTACCGAGAAAAAGGAAGTCGTAAATGTTGACCTCTGGAGGATCTCCTCCGGTTGGTGGATCTGCTGAGCGTTGGCTCCGGGCTACTGGTTTCTATTTAAGGGCACAGATGTGATCAGAAAGATAAGAAAAGGAAAAAAAAAGCGGCACAATAGCGCTCTTGTCTTCCTCGCTACTTTCGGCAATATTAAGTGGTTGAAAGCTGTAGTGGACAGACAAAATACACAGTATGCAGTATGATAAGTGTTGGAGTTATGTTTCTATATAGATAGCCGTGTAATTAGATGTATGATTCTTGCAAACGCTTTTCCTTAACTAATTCCAGGCTGGTGGGCATTGCGGAATACTTTGATTCGGTGCACAGATTTATCCAGAGAGGTTTTTTTTTTTTTTTTTAAGCCGTACGAAAACTGCAGATGCAGTTTAGCGCTTATCGCAGCTTTTTTTACGACAAGAACCGACAACAGCAAACGCCTCACAGGTGGGTGACAGGACGCGTCCGGAAAAAGCTTGCGTGTGTAAAACCTAGCGAGTGTCGATTTATGACACAACCTGCGCCGCCGCCGCGCAGCTAACGTTAGCGTTAACTCGGGACCGAGAGGCAGGGAGGTGCCGCCCGGCGCCGACTGAGATGTCTGCCACCTTCTTGGACGCCCTCAAATCGCAGAGCATCATCACGAGTTATGGATCTCGAGCAGCTGGCCACCGACGTGAATGTGCTCGTCGTGGAACCAAAGCTAGGAGCTAAAAGAAGCTATAAAAAAAGGCTGTAAAGCTGCAGGCAGAGTTTAAGATGAAAGTTTTTTGTTGTTTTTTTTGTGCTACGGTCTGATTGTGGGCAGTTAGCATGCCACCCGCATTGGATGACGCTCTGCACGCGCCCAGTTGTGACTTAAGTAAGGCTCCAGAATTCCGGGAATTTTCAAAGTTGGAAATTTTCCATGGGAATTTATGGGAATACAACAGAAATTTACAAAACTGAACATCGGCCCTCAACGGGGAACTTAAATATAGTTGGGGAAAAAATGTTGTAGCATAATCTTGGATGCATGCACTGTGCACGCCTCCACCACATGCACACAGCACTAATTACTGCAAGGCTATCGAGGCCACGCCCCCTGCGTGCACTGTGCACGCCTCCATCACATGCACAGATGATTGCTTAAACCCTGGAGGCCACACTTTTGAGCCCAAAGCACAAGACTAGTGAAGCCACACAGTTGAGCCTGCCCATGATAGAAAGTCAAGGAAGTTTTTTATAAATATATTTGATCTATAATGGTATTACTGTTTAACTTGCAAAAATTAAATAAAAATCTATTCAAACAGTCGCTAGCTAGCTGGTACGTTAGGTGCTAAATGTAAGCTATTTTTCATTTCATTGAACATTTAAGAGGCTAGTGTATTATAGCTAGATACAGTATATAGCTATAGTTTCCAATTTGGAATATTTCCGAAATTCCCCAGCTTAACTTCCCATGGGAAGTTTCCAGAAACTTTCTGGAAATTTACAGGGAATTTTCCACCCCTTCGCAACCCTTGTCTTAAGTATCTCCAGCTGAAGCCTGAGTGAGTGGCTGAGGATGGGGAAGTGGAGAAAAAAAACATTACATTTTGACTGTTTTAAAAAGAAAAAAAAACAAAACAATATCGTATCAAAAAATAAATATAGATGTCTATATTTAGCATGCCATGAGAGGGTGCAGGTGACACCCACCCAAGCACCGCCGCTTCTCCGGGTGACGGGTGGCAGGCACACTGAGGCTGAAAAATGTGGTGAAAATAATAAAAGATGCACTTAAAAACGCATCAGACTGACGCACTTCAACTTTTGCAGCGTGGTGGATGATTTCGGATCACGGCGCCGCCGCCGCCGCAGATGTTCGTTGCCATGCTGAGATGGAGATAAATAAAAAAAAAACGGTTCTGTTGGGTTCCTGCGGCGATACTCGTTGATATGCAGCAAGGCCGGCTGTTCTCCACCTGACACCGGTGTGGCTCCACTCTACGCTGATGACATCTGAATACACAAAGGCGACGTTCGGCCGCATCCAAACAATCGCGGCGGCCGTATTTAACATTTTAATGAGAACAAATTAGATAACCGGCTTTATCAGTGCCATTATTACCTAACCGCATGTTCGGGAGGGGCCGCACATATGATCCTGTGATTCATCACCGGGAGTCGATTTCCCACTGCAAACAGTTGCTCAGGCGATAATTAAGTTTTACGGCCCCGCCGGTTACGTCGGCGCCGTTGTCCACCTCCGCTTCCTGTTTGCCGGAGAGCTTTCACACCGCGCGGGACAAAGGCGCTCCGACGCCCTTTGCGACTCTTGGCGGTTTCCAGGGTGAGTAACGTCCACGCGCGACGCGGCCGGCGGGAACGAGAGAGCAAACGCTTCGCCGTGGTTTTACCAACGCATGGAGAGCAAACATGGCCGGGGGGTCGGCCATATTGCTCGGCCGGCGCCGAATCCGTGTCAGCGTGGCGGCTGGGAGGCCTCTCGAGGCGTTTGAGCTCACTTCTTAAACTAACCCGCCTCCCTCGGCCAGTGAGGACAGACAGAAAAGACGTTTCATTTTCTCAAATAATTTAGTTTATTTGCTGGAATGTAAAAAGACAAAAACGGTGATATAAATATTGTGGCATGGTATTGCACATTAGTTTCTTTTTAATCTTTACAAAAAGGCGACAAATGCAGGCAAAAATAAATACAAATAAATACAAAAAAAAAAAAAGAGAATCATAGCAAAGGACCCGTCTTTGCACAAAACAGTGTAGGACTTTGACTTTGCACATCACGACCACACAAGTTCGCCCCCGCGGGGGCAAAGGAAAGTGCTTGCTGCGTTCCTCCCGCGTCCTCCTGCGTGATTGTCAGTCACTTATATACTTTTCACAGTCCAAACTCTCTTCACGTTCTTCTTCTGCCGCGGAATCGGCGCGCGCCTCGCCCCCCGCCGCCCGATGGCCCCCCCGCGCGCCCGCGTCTCCGCCCGACGCAGCCATTTCCCCCCTCTCTCTCTCTCTCTCGCCTCCTCAGCCCTTAAAGGCGACCTCGAACGATCCTCCGGCAAAGCCCGGCGAGACCTCACGCCTTCTTCTCCTGCTGCGGCGGCGCGGCGCTCTTGGCGGCCGGCTTGGCCTGGCTGACCAGGTCCCTGTAGGCCGGCGAGCGCAGGAAGCGCGGGTAGCAGTCCTTGGCCATGAGCATGTAGATCTTGTGCTGCGCCTGGTCGAAGCAGGAGGGCGACGCGCTCAGCATGTTGGCCCTGGTGATGTCGCGGGTCTCGTGGTCGATGTTAATCTGGAGATGACAGAACCGGATTAGTTAGGATGCTGCCAAAAAAAAAACAACAAACAGCGGATGATATTCCGGCGCAGGCGTCTTTTCTTTCTAGGGACGGGGGCGTCTCTTTACCTCGCGGGGGGCTTCGCTGCCGATGAACTCGTCGTAGATCTTCCGGGCTTTGGCGGGCAGCTTGGCGAGACACTTGGTGTTCCGGTAATCTTCGCAGGCAAAGTAGAACGCAATGTTCTCCTCGCTGAACTCGGATATGAGGAAGGTCGTGAAGGCGCACAGCCCGTCTGAGGGAGGGAGGGAGGGAGGGGAAATTTGATTATTAGTCCCGTGGTTGGGCGCATGTGTGCCTGCCGCCGACGTGTTTACACAACAGGGATAATTTTATTTCTTCTGCGTGTGCGTTTTATAAGCAAACATGAGTCCAAAATGCACGTTTGCTTACATTTGCTGGACAGGAGTTTTTCAAAGGACTCTTTCCACCGAAGGCACTCCTCCAGGGTCGGCCTGAAACAAACAAAAAAAACAAAACAGATTGAGCATGATCGGGGCTCAACACTCACATCAGATAAGTGCGCGTTAGCGGCAGACATGAACGTGGCGCCTACTTGGTTTTCCCGATTTTGCAGCAGGATAGACTCCAGTCCGGCTTCTGCAGGATGCTCCCCAGCCTCGCTTTCAGCTCCTTGACCCTGCGGCAAAAAAAAAAAAAATACAGCGTTAGACAAACTCTCCCCGGGACCTGGGAAGCGTCGCCCCACTGCGGTCCAGCATCGACTCGCCCTCCGTGCACGTTTAACCCCCGGATTATTTTTCTTTAGCGCAGGCATCCTGCAGGTGCTAGTGTGCAGGCTGGTGTACCTCTCCAAGCAGCAGGTGGGCAGTGATGCTAGTCCTTTACACATGGTGGCGGAGTGGCTCGGCGGCGGCGTCGGCGTCTCGGCGGCGTTAGATATCCTTTCGCAAAAGCTGAGCGGTGTGGTCCTGTGTGTCTGCGAGCAGAGCGAGAGCAGAGGCTTTATAGGCCCGCCTCCCCCTGCCTCCAGCGTGTCATCAGACCTCCCAGCCAATCACGGAGAGGTAGAGAGAGCTGGGAGAGAGAGAGAGAGAGAGAGATGATGAAGCCGACAGAAAAAGGGCGGGGGGGGGGGGGTTTGCAAGGACGGACGGGGCTGGGAAATTACTGTCAGATAATAAAACCACTGATATTTTTCCTGCATGTCCCCGAAAACATGGGCAGGTACACGGCATGTTTTGTTTACGACCCTTTGTTGTTTTTTTTTTACTGAAACTGGGTTGCGCGTGCGTGCACGTGTGCGTGCGTGTTGTATATTAATGAGACCCTTCATCATCCATTTTAGAAGTCATCTTATGAGTAGTGTGAGGGGTTTATTTTGCTGTGGGTGGGCAGAGGCTAACCCCGCTGCGTGGTGTAAATAAAAGCTTTAAATGACTGAGCTGATCTCCTGATAAGGGTCCCGCGGGGGGTTCCCGACGCCGCTGAAGGGAGCAGGTGAGGTTGAGAAAGCGCCCGTGCAGCGGCGGTAAACACGATCATCCCCACCGGCCTTGATAATGGAGGTGTTATTTCCCAGGAATGATGGGAAGGCCAGGTTTAATAGCATTACCGTAAGTAGGCTGGGCCGCGCGGCCGCCACAATAAAGACAGAGGCCGCGCCATCTCCCGTATGGCGAGCGGCACGTCGCTTATCTAGGGTGTGTTTGTCATGTAATTCCGATGAGAGAGAATTACGTGACACGCGCCGACGTGACCTCCATTTCCAAAAAATAACCAGGAGATGGGCTCCTCGATAAGAGGAGGGGTGGGGGAGCCAGTCAGATCTATTCCTTGAAATGTTTTCCTCAGTCTTTCGTCATGCTTGAGATTGGACCGCTGGCACCAAACACGGGAATTAGAGCATTTGAAAAAAATAAATAAAAACGGAGCTCAAGCCGCAACTTCCCAAATGACACTGGAGACATTGTGTCCACCTACTAGCTTATGTAAGTTTACGGCCGTGGGCATTTTCCAAGAATCGAGACCCACCGGGGGCCGTGTGAGAGATGATATCGGCCCCAGTGATGGAAACTCCACATCGCTCGTTTGGAAAAAAAAAAAAAAAAAGTTTGTTGTCAAACAACAGTTTGTTTTGTTAGAATCACATTTTTTCAACATTGAGGAGAAACCGTGGTTTGAAATTTCTACTTTTTCCAATAACTCACTCAAAAATGCTGCTGCAAAGCCCCGCCCAGAAAAAAAGCATGGTTACATCTGTATATAAAACTAATTTCAATATTTTTGATACCTTTCCAATCTCATTGATATCAAATACTCCACCCCCGATACAGACCCCTGCGGGACTCCACGAGCACTTTCTGAATATGTTGCAATCTGCGTAAACTCCTCCCAAGCCGCACTTCCACGATTACACCTCTCTTTTTTTACGAGTCACAGCAAAATAAATCAACAAATGAATAAAACCATGTTTCTCTACCACTCCAATAAACAGCCTTTCCAATATTTTTAGGACCTGGCGAAGTGACACGAGCTGGTAATCGGTGAAGTTATGGATCCCATGTGGGGCCGCGTGGCGTTTCCAATTACGCGTGAAATTGCACCTGCCGTGAATGACGAATTCCAAATGAATGTAAATGGGTTCACGATTCTCATTAACATGACTAACGAAGACCAAGCTTTTCAGTTATTTATTTATTTATTTTTTGGCTCAGGTGTAACTGGTGAATACAGAAAAAAAATATGCATAAAGCAAGACGCCTCGATCTTTCATTTCACTCAACAGCTCTTTTGACGTTTGAGCAGCTCTTTGATGCGCTAAAATCCTGTTTTTAATCCCAAATAATCAAAAGTTTGCAGTTTGGAATGTTGGCAGCCCTGGCGCTTATTTTGCCAAATTTTGGCTCATGAGTCAAATTCTGTGTACCAAGTGGAAAGTATTTGATAGTATAACCTGCTACACCTATATGCCATAGGTAGAAATCAAGATTTTAACCACCGAGCAATCGATATCGTTTCACCCTTTTTGTATTGTGTATTTTGTTCATACAGAAATATTGTATATTTATTATTTCTTGAAGAAAATTTGTTTTCTTGTTTCTTGATAGTTTTCAAAGGTTTTTTTTTCTTAATTAAGAATGGACTTGGATGGATTTATTTCTGAAGGATCCATCATTTGGACTCATGTCCAAAACAGGGTAAAATGAGATGACCTCTGCTTGCTTCCCTTCCATTAATATATACGGAAAATGAAAACTGAGAGATAATTGAAAATAGAAATTTACTTTTTTTTTCTTTGTTTATCTACAAACATGAAATAACGTCATGTAAGAGGCGGGAGGAGGGTGAAACACGGTGGTTTACATAGGAAGGCTCTTGTTCAGGTTTATGAAAAATCATATCATCACATCATCCACTGTTCCTCTGGGTCTGAACATTGTAGGAAAATCAGGAATAAATAACAACATAAGTCTGGCCCTTTTTTCCTTGTTCCCGATAATTTCTTCCCCCCTTGCGGGAAAGTTACGTAATGTACCTTTAGAACTACAAGCGGCGGAACACTTTTGGTCAATCGGGGGACTCTAATGAAAGGACACGCTTGGATGAAGATAAAAGGGGCTTGTTGTGAGTGGAGAAAAGATGAGTCCGGAGCAGCGGTGGCCTCCGGCTGGAGAGGAAGCGGCGTGCGTGCGGCACCAGCCGTTTAACGACAGCTTAGTGTGCCGCCGCCGCCGAGTGCCGATTAGGTTGAGTCAACCGACCTGGAGTGGATGTCTGCGGCTGGGAGGGGAAGCGCCGGGATTACCTAACCAGTCCATAAAGTCATTGTCCTGCAGGGAGCGTTTGATTGCGCCATTTGTCGCCGGTGAAGAACAAAAAAAAGAAAGGTTTATCCGAGAACGCCTCAGGGCAGTGGGTGGGGAGGGGGGAACCCGGCCGACCGCTCGCCGCTCTCCTCCGCCTGCGTCGGTGATGTCAGCACACGCCTCTGCGCTTCCATCGGTGACAAAGACGACCGGAAACGAAGAGAATAAGTGGTGGTGGTGTGTGTTGGGTGAGGGAACACTGTTGAGCGAGAGGCTTTTCTGAGAAGCAGGAATTCACTGACCTTGAGCTGGATGATTCCGCTCTCACACGCGCACAGCCTTCAGCCGGCTGCTTACATCAGCGGCGATGCTCTCCGGGTTACCTGCCACACACACACGTTGGCACAATGCGGGCTGTTTGAATTTGAATGCGGCCAAGGTTTTAAGAGACCGGGCAAAGTAAGCGCACCATGGAAGCTCAATTTCCAGTGTTTCTTGTTTTCTCCTAATTGCTGATGTCGATGAGCCATGGCAACAAGCAAAACACCTGGAATTCCTGTGGGTAGATAACACGAAAACCTGAACCTGTCTAACCCTAATTCAATAATGTCATTAACCCTAATCTCCTTTTGTCGCACCCTAAACCGGTCTAACCCTAACAGGGCACCAAGTCAGCCTCGCTCCCCCACACCTTAAAGGACGTGGTGGCAACGGCTGCCAGTATCCAGGGGCTCAGCGAAGCTCGGTGGCCCCTCACTCATGGTGACATTGGGTTTGCACTCGGTGCAGACTGTCTCATCTCTCACCTCATCGTCTTCCGCTTATTGCGGTTCCGGGTGGCGGTTGTGCTGGAGCCGATCCCAGCTGACAAAGGGGGCGAGCGGCGGGGTACAACCCTGGACGAGTCGCCGGATCATCGCAGGGCCACATGAAGGACAGACAACCACTCACACTCGCACACACACCTACGGGCAATTTAGAGGAGCTAATTAACCTCAGCATGCTTTTGGAAGGTGGGAGGAAGCCGGAGTACCCGGAAAGAACCCACGCAGACACAGGGAGAGCATGCGAACTCCACATAGAAAGATCCCAGGCCGGGAATCAAACCTGCCACCTTCTTGCTACAAGGCAACAGTGTTAACCACCGTGTCGACACGCTGTATGTGATGTTTTCGCTCATCTGTCAACCCATTTTCATGTTGCCGCCCGTGTCAGCGTGTCAGAGCCGGCTCTCACCCATTTCCCTGCTGTTTCAAGAAAGGACACAGTGACGGTCATCCGCAAACGGTCACACCAGCGTCACCTTCCGTCTCTCTGGTGGCCTCGGCTCTCTCTCGACGCCGGTAAATGTGAAATGAAAACGTCGATGGCCACCAGTCGCCGGCAAACCCGGCGTCGACAGACAGATCCGGGTTTAGCAGGGCGCAGCAGTTCCGGTAGACGTCGCCTCGGACAGCGTGGCCATCAAATAACACCTGGGGTTGCACTGGGCACCAGGCGACTCCAGGCGGTTGCGGATCTTCACCAAAGACTGCTGCCTGACCGGCATCAGTCAGGGTTTCTTCCTGGTAAAAGATCGGAAGGAAGGCCGCTTCCGAGGCCAGCTGGAGCAGCAGTAACGGCGTCGTCGTCAGAAATGACTGAAACTTGAAAGTGCCGCCTCTGCGCCGGGGACATTTCGCTCCTTATGGCTGCAGTTATAATCCAGCAATGTTACGAAACCTGAGGCGCCGGGTTGCGAGCAAGAGGTTCTGCCATCTGATTTCTCAGAAAACCACGTTTCTATGGGGAGAGATTCACGTCTGCGATCAAAACAGCACAGACTCTCATTGTTCGAGCCAGGTTGTCAAGTGATGCGGTTTGTTGCCTAGCGATAATAAGTCGGACACCCATGCATCCCCTTGATGTACTCACCCCCCTCCCAGAAAGTGTAGGGATCAGTTTATATTTAAGCGAGCCGGTCACATGTCGCCGTCTCGCCATTGGATCATGTGTGTGGTGTCTGTTCCCGGAACTTCCCTGGAGCATTCTTCAATGCTCAGTCGGTAGGAGGAGCCGGAGGTGAGGTGTGTGAGCCGGATCTTAGGTGCTTCTTAGAAAAAGTAAGTCAAAGCAAAATTGCTGGCAGCCTTCAAAAGAAATCCAGCTGTTTTACCGGCTTTCATGCTACTTAGAAACCTGGAGACGTCATTGTTTGACCCCAGGTAATTCCGTCAGCGCCAGTGCTGGTGGGCACGCGGCCGAACAAGCGCGTGAAGACGATGACAATGACGACCGAGCGGACGTCCTGCGGCTGGCTGAATGTTTGATAAAAAAAAATCAAGATGGAGGTTTGGATCTGGATTGCAAACGTCTTCCCACCGAAGCGTCACGTCCGAGTGCTCCTCTCTGGGCGAAGCGCTCTGTTGCTGATGCTAGCAAGGATGCTAGCGCCGGGTCAAGCCGCGTTTGCTAGACGACGTGAAGGATGAAGCCAAAATCTGACAACAAACGTGGCAACAGCAAGGCTAGCCACTGCTAAAAATCGCGGATTGGACATCCACAGACTGCAGGTCCATCAGCGCATTTGAGGAGGAGGAGCTTCCCTGATAAGTCTGCTTGCTTACCGGAGAACACTCAACATCAGTAAGTAACCATGACGACCATGGTGTAACAATGGCAACTGCACTTGTTGACTTCATAATGAAGTTCAATAAAAAAAAAGAGTCTTTTTGCCTCGAAGCAGCTTATCAAGCATTTCTTTGTTCCAGCACCACACATGTGTTTGTTCTATCTCCAAAACACGAGAAAATAGTCCTATTTTGGAATTGCCAACCGTCGTCGATTACAGCCTGTCGCCTGTCGCCGCATTTTTTAAACGGATTGTCAGCGTTGCTTTGTTGACGCGAGTGAGGCCGATATGCCAGCGGACCGTTACGTTGAGGGGTTCCGAGTGTTTGGCCTCCGACTGAACTCAGAAACAAGGCTCCGATTCTCCCTCCAGCCTCTCTTGCATTTTTTTTTTTTTTTTTTTGGCTCAATAGCGATCTTGTGTAGCGTTGTTGTCTAATATAAAGGATCAGGACCCCCACAAGGAGACACATGATACATTGCCTGCTTAATCACCCTGAGCTCATCCAAAGATAGGAAACAAAAATAGCTTCTACGATGACATGTAGAAGGCAAACCACCTTTTTGTCTCTTGTGTGTGTGACTGAGGCTGTTTTTTTTTTTCATATGAAGATGAATTAACCTTAACGACGACCTCCAGCAAATTAAAATCTCAAACTCTTCTGAGCCTCCGAAGGACATATTTAGACATTTTTCCCACCGTGAAATAAAATTCTATCATGGCCTAAAAATGACTTGGATGTAACTCTGCTCCTGTTCCTGCTATTTTCTATCCTGCGGTCCATGAAACCCCCCCCGGTGGACCATCACCCCGTGGTGTCCTCATGATCCCAGGAGCTATGTTGTCGGGGGCAGCAGCCCCTTGGTAGGTTCTCCCATGGCGAAGTGGTCTCGGGTGAAGGGTCAGACAAAGAATGGTCCATAAGGACAGATATGGTAAACCAGTGTGTCCTGCCCGGAGGCTTACCGGGGCCCCACCCTGGAGCCAGGCCTGGGGGAGGGGCCTGTCGGCGAGAGCCTGGTGGCCGGGCCTTCACCCATGGGGTCCAGTCAGGTCCGGACCGTGGCAGAGACATGGGTCCATCCTCCAGCAGGAGGAACCATATGGATCTGGTGCAATGTGGATCGGACGGCAGGCCAACTGCTGACCCCGTGACCCGGACCGGACTCCACCAGATGAGACAGGGTCAACAAATATGTTCATATAATGTAAACGTCGGTGTATTTTTCACGTGTTAAAAGTCACTTTGTACTACCTTTTTTTTTTCTTCTTTTTGCCAAGTTTATGCTCGGAGCGCTGAGAATGAAAAACAGACCAGTTACGCGAATGTGAGCGAGCAGATGTTGTTAATAGGTGAGCAGCAACAACGGAAGTTCACACGGCTCTCAAAAGCCTCCTTGTCATCGTCTCCTCCACAATGCGCTCTTGTTGAAAGGGGAAACGCTGGCGTCATTCCTCCCAAGCAAGTCAAGGTTTTGTGGTGGGTTTTTCTCTACTTTTTCTTTGCATATTAAAAAAAATGAACAAGTCCCTGAAATCCTTTGAAGACCGTGAGACCCAAATACAGAAGGTCAAACAAAGCGTGGTTACACGTTACAAGATGGGGTTTTTTTTAGAATCTATGAGCTACTACATCAGGATTCACCGTTTTTCAACAGGCAGGACCAACACACACACACACACACACACACACACACACACACACACAGATGCACCCAGAGGCGAAACGTGACTTCAGTGTAAACAAACATGGCAGCTGGCGAGCAGGAAGGTAATGGCGACGGCGCTTTACGGACTCCTTTTTGCGGAAATTTCACATAGAAAAAAGAAAAAAAAAAACAAAACACGGAAAAAGTAAATGGAGGCGGCGTGAACATAAAGATAAGATAAACCTTTATTAGCCCCATAATGGGGCAATTTCCAGTGTTACAGCAACAAGTGGACAGGAAAAACACAGGGCATCAGTGAAGAAGACATTAAATATTGAAAATAAAAATAGGGGATCAGTAAAGGCAATATTATATTGTTTATATTGCTTGTTGTTATTTAAACGAGGAATATAAAAAATGTGAACAATTTAAACACGGGGACGATACAGAAAACTATCAGAGATTCACTGGGTCCTGATACCGCACATTGGAAGTCAAATATTTGTGCAGTGTAAGCGAGCGCAGTCGACGTGTGTGGCGGCGCCGTTTTGGTGAGTGTGTGAGTGTGTGTGTTCTACTGCTGGTTGTAAAGTGAAGCCGCGGCGCGACTCGCCTCCTCGCCCGCCCCCTTGTGGTGAGTTTCACGCGACACCTCGTACGAACACTCGCGTCGTCCGTTTCGCTTCCGCCTTCAGTCAGCTGGCTTCCCCTTTCATTGGCTGCCGCTCGGTTCCATGTTCCGACCCACGCGGAACACGCTTGCGCCCCCCCGCCGCCGACCCTCTGACCACTGGCGGATTTGTGATCGTCAAAAATGATCCCGTTTAATTCTTACGATTTCGGATGGGCCCCGATCGTCTTCCGCGATGATGGAGGAGGATAAAAATGAGTCTTAACACGCCTCAGCAGTATCTAACACTGAGATCATTTTAAGACGCTTCGGATAATCGGGCCTCTGCCGACTTTGATCGGAATCGGGGTGGAAATCGGCGCTCGCAATTCGCCGCAGGCTGGCTTATTAGCACCGACTTTATGGAAAAAAAAATCCCTAAAAAAAAACGATTTGACTGTGGACTCGAAACAGGCTGGCGAGCGTTACCTCGCGCTACCCTGGAGCACTGCGGGCTCTTTCCATCTCACGCACAGTTAAGGCCTTTCAGTTGCATCTGGGCTCAGCTGTGACGGGGAGGGAAAAAGCTCATCTTCGGCTCAGCGGGCTCCTCTCGAACGCCGCGTCCGCCGAGGCCGCGGAGATGAGAAAGGCGGGATCGGGATGAGCCTCCGCGGATTTTGGCGGGGTATCTGAGGTATTGTTGACGGTGAGGAAATGACAAATAAATCGGATGAGTTGTCGCGGTACCTCGCTCTCACCTCTGTGGATACAGAGCAGCCCAGGACACAAAGACCTCCAATGGCTGAGTCTTTTATTGGCAAATTACACCCCGATTCCAATCTGCCATTAACCAGCTTTCCCACTGGGATGGAGACGCCGCCGTTAGCACTGAAATTAGGCCAAGGAGCCGAGGAAACTCCCGCCGCCTGCGCTGAACCCTCGCCACAGCAGCTCTGCAACCAGAATTAGAATCTACCCCACCATCTACGAATGATTCGCCCGTCATGGCACAGACGCATGCTGGTCCTTTGAGGCCAGGCGTTGCTCAAAAGCTGATGGTTCATTCCCACGTTTTTATAACACTCTCCCTGAGCCGCCCTGTCATCTGGGGGAATGATGACAGTGGCCAGAGTGCTAATGGGCGAGTTACTCTGTTATTGCCTCTGATGAGGAAAATTAACCCAAGCTTCCACCATGGATGGACGCGTGGGGGTGGGAGCTCTCCGTGCTCTCAAAGCTACGATTTTATCACAGAAATACAAGCAAGAAGTGACTCTGGATATTGCATCATGGCATCATATTGATATGCTGTGATCCCCAGTCTCGGCATGTGTCAAAAAAGGGCTTTATTTACCCCGAAAATGCAAAATAATACACCCAAGAACTTAACCTCGTTCATTGTGATTAAGCAAACAGGATATTCAAAATAGCAGCGTCAAACAAGGCGCTAACTTAACTCGGCTTGGGCAAACCAAATAACGCAAAAGGGGGAAAACCAACTGGAAGTACTATGAAAGAAAAGCTAACTAAACCAACCCTCCCGCACACCCCCTCTCCAAGATGGCAGCACATGGTGTGGCCTGATGAGCACCTCACAGGATGTAGCTGTCTTCCACCTGTGGCCACTCCTTTAGGGACCCCCGCACAGGCATGACGACAAAAGAACATGACTAATGCAACAGAAAATTAACCCCCAGCTTCCCCCTCATTTCTAACGCCATTACTGCCGTCACATCCTGAGACAGGAGCGGCTACGTGCCTCTGGGACGGGGAGTCAGATCCCGGTTCTGCGTCCTTACACCACCAGAGATCATCAATGTGCCATAACATAAGGATGGTGGCGCGCTTCCCGTTTTTACGGCTCCGTCGCATCCTTGGCTCTCATTGGCTCCCCGTCAATTGCAGCTCGTCACATCTCGGACAAGAATCCCGCCGATCTGCCGCTTTTGATTTGAAAATCTTGTCTAAAACTGCGCCGCAAGTTCATTCACCTCTCTGCTGTTTTGTCCTGCCATGTTTTTGTTTTGTTTTTTTGTGTGTGTGTGTGTGTGTGTCCCTCTCACATGTCCACATATCTGTGCAAACACCAGTCATGAGGCGCGTCAGCGCCGCACAGCTGCCGTCCTCCGTGAGGAAATGACAGACAG
>CAAKHG010039034.1:0-7500 GCA_901007715.1 Dactylopterus volitans | reverse complement strand
GTTCATTTTTTCAGATAAGTTTGGTTTTGATTAGTCATTTGATGCTATGAAATGGGGGCGTGGCTTAATGATTGATAGTGAAATACAGGAAGTGCTGGAGGCGTTTACCGACTGTTGATTAGGAATCGTACATGAAAAAGTGGAGAGGACACGTAACAACACAAATATGTTTTAATCTTAAACCAACCACTCACTGATTGAGGTGGGCGGGGCTTAGATGACACAGGTGCAGCACCTGGTTGCGACTGAGCGGGATATTTTTGGGATATTTTGGTTTGATTTTTCCAGAAAGAAATGGAGCTGCGTCTTCCACTATGATTTACGCCTTATCAACCAACCTCCTACAGCCTTTATCTGGCAGAAAGTCTTTGAGGCAAACTTTTCCCAGCGTCGCAGTTCACTCCTGGTTGTTTGTGGTCGCGATGAGCCGCATTCTGGCGCCGTTCCGGTAATTTTCTGCCGTCGATGACGGCGTCCCCCCTGACATGAATCTGCTCTCTGCTCCGATAAACTCATAAATTCTGCCGGCTCGAGTGTGAGCGTGTGTTTAATTTAGTGGTTAAATCTGAGCGCGCCTGTTCACCGGGGGCTCCCTGCTGTCCTGCACCGCAGCGCCCGCATCTGCTTTCTGTTTAATTTGCTGTTTGAAATCTGATTTTGCAGATCTTGTTAAGGACCCGGGGGGAGCCAACCAGCCGGCAGCGCTTGGAGGAGAGGAAGCGAGGCACCGTGCGGCGCCATGGCCGCGTGCTAGCGGCGCCATGGCCGCGTGCTGGCGGCGCCATGGCAGCGTGGTGGCGGCATGATGGCTACTTGTTGGCGAGCCAATGGCTACTTAATGGTGGCGTGATGGGGATATGATGGCAGCTTGATGGCGGCGTGAAGGCGGTATGATGGTGGCGTGATGGTGGTGTAATGGCGGTATGATGGCGGTGTCATGGGGATATGATGGCGGCGTCATGGGGATATGATGGCAGCGTGATGGCGGTGTGGAGGCGGTATGATGGTGGCGTGATGGTGGTGTGATTGCGGCGTCATGGGGATATGATGGCGGCGTGATTACGGCTGACTACGTCAAACAAATGTCTCAAAGGATAAAACGATTGGACATGACATGGTGCTGAAAGGTCAAAGGTCAACCTTTCTAAGCTTCGTCCCACTTTGGTGGATATGTCAGGAATATCTGGAGGATTTTCCCCTCCAATTTGGCACAAATATCCATTAGAGCTCGAGGATGAAATTATTAGTTTGGTGGTCAAGAGGTCAAAGGTCAATCTGACATCACCAAGCATGTGTCTGGTCAGTCACACGCTGATGATGATGATGGCAACATTTCAGGCAAATGTCCAAGTAAAATCTGATGGACAGACGGGTTGTGAGCTGCTTCCTGATTGGTCGGTGCAGGAATACGACCGCTTTTATTTTAGTCTAAATATGTTCCAGCTCGCATTTCTTCTTCTTCTTCTTCTCCTTCTTCTGTGTCACCTTCCCTGGCAGACTGCCATGTGTTCCGGTGCATCAAAGCCTTTTTATGAGACAAATAAATAAACAACAAAAATAAAAAGGAGTAAAAAAAAAAAAAAGGCTCCATGGCAACGCTGCGTGAGGTCCAAAACTCCACATGGTGCCTTCAAGCAGAGGAAAAAAAAAAAAAAAACAACTCCAGCAAAGATGCGTCGCTCCCCAAAATATTTCCTTTCATGTTTTATTTTAACCCGGCTGGTGAGAGAGCGGGCGGGCGAGCGAGAGCGCGGCTGCTGGTCCCTGAGCGGCGGCGGCGGCGGCGGCGGCGTTGCATCAGCGGGGCTTAGCTAACTCAAACACACGCTCATAAATCAGATACATGGGCCATGACGCAAAGGCCGGTCTAAACGCCGGAGTTCGACCTGAGGCGAAGAGGAAGAGCGCAGTGGGAAGCAGGAGCGGCGACGGCCAGCAGGGCCGGGCGGGTTTGAACCGGCGGCGTCCGCCATGGCAGCGGCGGCTAGGAGTGATACAGCCGGATTAGGATTAGAGCTCAGGCTGAACTGGAGAGGTGAGATTGAGACGCATGCGGAGCCGAGATGCTGCGATTTATCAGGGAAAAGGATGCACAGATCAGACGGGAGGAGGAGATGGAGAAGAAGGAGGAGATGGAGAAGAAGGAGGAGAAGGAGAAGAAGGAGGAGAAGGAGGAGATGAAGAGGAAGGAGGAGAAGGAGGAGACGCACCGGTTCTTGTTGCTGGAGATCCAGTCGGAGATGTAGGCGACGGCCTGGCGGTGGCACTGTTTGTTCCCGAAGCTGCAAGCTAACATGATGAGCTCCCTCTGAAGCTCCCTGGAGAAACACACACGCACGCACACACACACACACACACACACACACACACACACACACACACACACACACACACACACACACACACACACACACACACACACAGACAGGTCGACTGATTTATCCTCAGGGGACCACTGAGACGGGTGATATTGGAGGTGCAGCTGAGGAGTAAAAGTGAGGGAAACTTCCACCCAAACAGAAGACCCAGTGGTCTTTGTGCTAAGCAAACATGTGTCGCCCCTCCGGAGGTCTCGTTAGCTGGACGCCGCCGGGGGGCACATCGGAAAAAAGCAAAAAAAAACAAAAAACAAAAGAAAAAAACCCAAAAAAACCATACTCTTCTTTAACACCTGACCTTAACTCTTGGAAACGGACACGCCGCAGATTTCACACAGGCCGTCTAAAAATAACGACGACTCACTTTTATTTATGAAGCACTTTATATTTGTAGTCAAATCTCAAAGTGCCGCACAAAACGCAAGCAGAAAAAATGTTTTGAAAGATACATTAAAAGAAAGTAGCAGGATGGGTTTTTTTTTTTGTTTTGTTTGTTTGTTTGTTTGTTTTTTTCCAGCAGAAATAATTTAGGGCAAACTTCTCCCATGTGCAGGAGCTGCCATATTTGTCTGTGGTTGCATGTAGTTGTCGGTGGCGATGCTCAGGGATGGCGGGGAGGTGGGGGAGGTGTGTGTGTGTGTGTGTTTCTGTGTGTGTGTGTGTGTGTGTGTGTGTGTGTGCGTGCGTGCGTGCGTGCGTGTGACGTACTCCGTCTGGTAGGACGCCTGCAGCACGTTGGCCTCGGCGTTGGCGACGTTTGTCGGCCAGCCCATGTGATGGTACCGCGACGCAACCTGCTTCAGCACGTAATCCTGTGAACACACACACACACACACACACACACACACACACACACACACACGCGCCATCAAGGGTTAATTACCGGACATCCAGCTGACGACAGTTTGCTCAGCCAAACTGGAGCCGACACTGACTGACCGACCGACTGATTGATTGACAGACTGACTGATTAAGCTGCTGGTCGGCTGATTGATTGGCTGATTGATTGATTGATTGATTGGCCGATTAATCGACCGGCTATTTACACTGAACAAGCTGTAGTCGTCCGTGCGATCCAGCAGCTTGTCCAGCTGGTAAAGCGAGCGGCTGGCGGCGTGCCAGGGCAGGAAGGACGTCTCCTCCGGTAGGTAACCAATCAGCTGCAAGGGGATGCCCTGGGGGAGGTACCCCGCCCTGACAGAGAGAGAGAGACAGACAGACAGACAGAGAGAGAGAGACAGGAACGGCTAAATCAGAAATAGAAAAATGGCTCTCGAGCGGGCGGCGTGACGAGCGGCTTTTATCCGCTGATTCATGGTCTGACTCCGCTCGCCGGAGGAAACACACTGAAGGCAGCAGAGGCGAAGCACTTCCTGCAGACGGAGACCGCCGACGCGCCGGCAGCCAATCGGCCAATCAGCTCCGCCGGTGCGCCCACCCACAACGCTCCAAAAGCGCACCCCGCGGCCCACCGGAGCCGGGATGACGACACGGCGCAGGAGTGCGCTGATGACATCATCATGTTCCATCGGTTTACACCATCAAGTGAACCTAACCTCTCCATCGCGCCTCCCTCCTGCCCCCTGGTGGCCGGCGGCGGTACGGGCTGAGAAAACCCCGCCTCCTCCACGCTAAAATATCATCCTCGTACTCCTTTCTGTCGTTTCCAGGTGGATTTTACTCACACCGATTTTTCCCGACAAGTTCGTTTTTTTTACGAGCCGTTAGGTGCTACAGAGCAGGGGGCGTGGCTTCATGATTGACAGCCGCGCTGAGAGAAACAGGGAGGCCAGAGGACATGAAACTTTCTATAGCTGCTGTTGTCTGTTTCAAACCAGAGACATGATTTTTTTTGAATGGCACATCATCCAAATGGTAAAACAAGTCTATGATTCTGATTTTTTGTTTTTGTTTTTTTTGTTCCAACCTTCTGGACTCCAAACTTTTTTTTATTCTATTTTTTATTTCTTCTATCAGAGGAGGACACACATAGATGCTCTCCTGACATGAAGTCGATTGGAAGCCAGACCTGTTATAGATTTGTTCTTTCACTGTCCGCCGTAAACACCCGTCTCTCTCTGTGTGTGTGTGTGTGTGTGTGTGTGTGTGTGTGTGCGTGCGCGTGTGTGCGTGTGTGAACAAACTACATTATGAGCACATTACGACAAACTTGGCCTCTAAATGCCACGGCAGCGATTCAGCATCCCGGGTTGCAGCCAGCACCTCATGAATATTGACAAACTCCCTTTCGTGCATTCATTAACATTTATGATGTTTATTGGAGAGGGAAGAGGTGGTGGGGGAGGAGGGGAAGGGGGGTGCTCACCTGACATTAGCCCCACCCACTCATGAATATTAATAAGGTGGTCGCTTGACGAACTCGGAGAGGTGACGTTATTGTTTTTTTGTTGTGATTACCGGTGGCCAGTGAGAGGCTGGACGGGCGGCCGGATTAACTCGACTACGGCGCCGTCCGTCAAAAAGGGAGAAAAAAGAAAAAAAAAAAAACGGTTGATCTTCTGTAATTTTTACAGACACGGACGGAAAAGTTGGAGACAGACCCGGCGGAAAGTTAATCAGTTTGAGATAAGACCCTCTAAGTCTTTGAGCGGCGGAGAAAATTCCACGCCATCATATTTCCATAATCTGCCTCGTATCCAACCCGGCCAACCTCCACACCTTCATCTCCATTCCCATCATGCACCTGGCCTCCTAGACATTACCATAATCCATCCAGTCTGCGGAGTTTTCCTATTCCTATTCACATCGCTCACGGGGGGGAGGGGGGGAGTGGTAGAGAGAGAGAGGGAGAGAGAGATGCTGGTCACCATGGCAACAGCATCCAGCCACTTATGTGAGTGCTTGTTTATCTGTCCTGCAGTGTTCTGAGTTTTACCACCCATCGTCCGTCCATCTACCTCAACAATGAACACCTACACACCCCGCCTGCTCTTCGCAGGCCGTCCATCGTCACGGAAACGGCTGCGGAAACAACAGGAGCGCTGTGACTCTCCTGCCTATCGACTGCTTCTTCTTCTTCTTCTTCTTCTTAATACTTTATATAAAGGTAAATCACCGGCGCTGCGGCACACTGCGGCCTCCGGGCGGCGCCGGCGGGGGCTTTCCGGGGCGTTATGGAGCCAGTTGTTTCCAGAAGAGCAAGAAAGTGAGGCGATGATAGATTTTCAATTTTGCCTCCTCTCAGCTGCCGTCGGCTCCCGCCGCGACGCCTTAACGAGCTCATTTACTCGTTAACTTCATTAGGGGACAGTTAATTGTTTGTCCATTAGACATTAGCAAGGCTCAGTGGAGAGCTAACGAGGGACTGCTGCGGTCGCACACACGCGCGCACACACACGCATGCACACACACTGGCATACACACACTCTCGTACTTCTATTTTAGTGAGGACATTCACGGACCTACTGCATTCCTTAGCGGCTTACCCTGATTCTAGCTTTCTCAGCTAAGAGCCTCTTGCTAACCCCAAACGCTCCACTCAACCAAGACCATGTACTGAACCTAACCCTCCACCTGGCCTAAGCCCAGTCCTCATACTCACCTTTGACCCACCCTGAACCCAATCCTAACCTTTAGGCTCGGCCCATGGTTTGAACCTTCAAACCAGCCTCTGGGAGTGGCTCACACGGTGGGGACGGACCAGAATGTCCTCACTTTGTAGGTAAAATTCACACACATTTAGCGCAGCGCAGCTCGCTCGAGCTCCAGCCAATCACAGCGAGGGAAGAAGTAGAAGGGGAAACGCAGAAGAGACCTCGAAATGTTGGAAAGCTAAAGAAAGTGGAAAAAAAACCCCAAACAAACAAAAAAAAAACTGTATCCGCCTCAAAATGTTTGTCCGTTTAAAAGGTCGGATGCAAACCAGCCGGAGAGCGGGCTGAGGCTCGCGCCGGCGCCGGCAGGAAGCACGCTTAACCTTCACAAATTCATTTTGTTGAAGAAAACATGTGTTTGCCCCAAGAATAGATAAAAGATAAGAGACGGGTGTGAAAACCTGTCTCGCTGCAAACTGCAGCAGCAGCAGGAGGAGTGTGAGACGGTGGCGGCGGCGGCGGCGGCGGTGGCGGCGGCGGCGTCCCGGTCCAGCATCCTGCTTTCTCCACAAAAACAGTCTGTTTGAGGACTTTCAGTCGGGTTTTCGAATGCATCATAGCACAGAGAAGCACTGGTGAAAGTTACTAATGACCTCCTGACTGCTCCGGCCAGAGGACGCCTCCCTGTACTAGAACATTTAATTGGCATTAAAGGAACTGCATGAAGCTGGTTTAAGTCCTGTTTATCAGGCTGAATCTTCTTTGTGTGCAAAAGTTCAAGGAGGAGTTCCGCAAGGTCCTGTTCTTGGACCAATGTTATTCCCTCTATATATGCTTCCTCTCGGAAATATTGTTAGAAAACACTCCATAAATGTTCATTGTTATGCGGATGATACCCAGTTATACTTGTCAATGAAGCCGGATGAATCCAATCAGCTAACTAGACTTCAGGCGTGTCTTAAGGACATAAAGACCTGGATGACCTGCAATCTTTTGTGACTAAATTCAGACAAAACTGAAGTTCTCGTTCTTGGCCCTAAAGACCTTGGAGACAAACTGTCTCATGATATTGCTATTATGGATGGCACCAACTTGGCCTCCAGCAACACCGTAAGGAATCTGGGAGTCATGTTTGAGCAAGATTTGTCTTTTAACTCCCACTTTAAACAAGTGTCAAAAAAATGCCTTTTTTCACTTACGAAATATTTGCAAAAATCAGACATATATTGTCTCAAACAGATGCAGAAAAACAAGTCCATGCATGTGTCACTTCCGGGTTGGATTACTGCGGTTCCTTACTATCAGGCTGCCCAAACTATTTACTTAAGACTCTCCGATTGGTCCAGAATGCTGCTGCACGGGTTCTAATAAGGACCAGGAGAGACTTCTCTGCACTGGCTGCATATAAAATCCACAACAGAATTCTAAAATCCTTCTCCTCGCCTATAAAGCCCTTAATGGTCTGGCACCCTCATATCTTAAGGAGCTAACAGAACCTTATTACCCGACCAGAATCATATGAGTAATTTCAGTTGTCGCCATATGTGGCAAAATTACAATCTGTCTCA
>CAAKHG010039032.1:0-10133 GCA_901007715.1 Dactylopterus volitans | reverse complement strand
ACACACACACACACACACACACACACACACACACACACACACCTTTGTACCAGTTCCTCAGTGAAGTCATAACATAGAAGCGGATGGCCTGATTGGATCCTTGCTTCAGCACGGTGGCGGTGAGGCCTTGATAAGTCCCCTTCAGTCCTGGAGATGCATCGCTGTTATTACCAGACTCACTCAGCAGAACCTTTACAGCTTTATCGGATCATTTAAGGCGGTACTGGTTTATCACGCTAAGACGGCGCCCGCTCGTTCTCACCTTGGGATCTGATGATCTCCCTCACGCCGTGGAAAAAGCCCTTGTACTTGGGGTTGGCCGACGTCTGATCGTGGATGAATTTGACCTGAAACGACATCACGACACCGATCAAACTGCATGAAACCGACGGAGGGAAAAAAGGCGGCGTGAACGAAGGCGCGCCCCAAATGAGCGCTAACGCCAACAGCGCCTTGCAGCGGTCTGCTGATGCGTTTCGGGCGCGGGGGGGTTCTGCGTTACCTTCACCGTCTCCATCGGGCAGACCACCAGCACCGCCTCGGCGACGCCGGCGCCGAGCCCGCAGAGGAACCCGCGCTTGCTGTCTAGCCTCCCGCTCTCGTCGCGCATTTTGTTGCTGAGGAACTCGAACACGCCGAATCTGTGTGCGACAACCGAGGATAGAAACACTCAAACTAAATGGGAAAGAGACGCCACTTTTAGTTCTAAACAACAAAACCTTCACTCATTCTTTATAGAAAAATCTCTGCGTGATTGGCCGGTTACAAAAATGCATTTACTGACAAATTCCGTGCAACAGCAGGCGAGGAGATTTCCAGGAGATTTTTTTTCTAATGAATGCAAAGTGGTGAGCTTTTGTTAAAAGGTCTCCTGCAAGGTTTTCTGACCTGCGGCACTGAGACAAGGTTCTTAAGAGCAGGAAAGCGCGCGCTAGCATGCGTGCTAAGGCTTCAAAACACAGTCTGCAAATGTTTAACAAGCTCTCCTGGACCTCCAGGCCGCACACACACACACACACCTTCTACACCTCTTTAACACTCACATCTAAAACTCATTTTTACCAAATAGGGAGGACAAACACCAACCTGGAAACCCAGACAAGCAGCAGCAAATATTAAACAATATATAATTTTGGGGGAAAAGACCGATTCAGTATTGCGATATTTCCTGAGGTGATATTTTATCGATACACGGATGCCAAGTATTATTCTTTTATTGCATAAACTGCAAAGGTGCATGAAACATTTATGGCAGTTTTTTTTTTGTTTGCTTGCTTTTCTTTATATTTTGGGACTTAATTTAATGTTGGAAAGAAGGGAGAAAATTGAAACACGCCCATTTTGTGATGTAAGATGAAGCTCTTTGGTTCCTGCCCATATTTATAATGAGCGGCCTCACTAAAGAAGGTTTGCTTCGCCCCTCTAACAACCACCTCTGACATCAGCATGCAATTACTGAAAGCTGAAAGTGCGCGTTCATCCCGCGTGTGTGTGGCGGCGGTGCTGCGGGCGGTCGGTCGGTCGGTCAGTACCTGGCGGCCGCTTTAGGTATGGAGCCGTAGACCAGCGAGCTCAGACCCCTGTAGAGACCCCTCACCCCATGACCGCTCACCGTCTGCTTCACGCAGTCCACTGTGGGAGAAAGAAAACCAGCTTCAGAACGGAAAAACAGGCAAAAACACACGGACCCCGAGAACGGCAGCCGCACTGTTATGAAAATGCTGAAGCCGGGAGAAGAGCACGGAGCTTCTGCAGCTATAAAGCGGCAGCGCTTCCTCCCGAGCATCAGCAAACGAGCTCCATGCCAACGTTCGGCAGCTCTCAGCTCATCTCGACGGATAAACAGCGGAGAGCAAAGACCTGCTGTGCACCACGGTCCGCTGGAAACGTGTGGAAGTGTTCAGACCTACAAGAAGGTCCAGGAAAAGGGCGTTTTAATGTTCACACCTACGGGAGGGTCCGTCAGAAATGTGCAAAAAACGCTCAGACCCACACGGGTCAATAGAAATGTATGAAAATGTTCACATCTGCCACAAAATGTCCTTCATGGTCTGCTCGAAAGTCCACGTGTCCGAAATTTGTGGCGCTTAACGCAACATAAGTGTTGATTCCCCACCGCTAGGAACTTTTAGGAAATATTCCACAGTAAAATTCCACAGTAAAAGCAGGACTTTTTATTCTAAAAAAACCGAGCGGTGTCACTATCCTAAATCAGCACGTCACATTCACGATGCAGCATCCGCCGCGCGGCGATGAGCAAAAGCTGCGAAAGGATGACTGCCGCGCTCAATAAAAGTGCCGCCTTCCACACAAAAGTGCCTCATAAATGTTATTTGTGTCTGTCATTATTCTTCATTCCCACAGCCCATTATAAGCATTGATGTGTTCCTGCTCATCCGTAATCTTATTTTCCCCTCATACACCGATCAGCCATAACATTATGACCGCCCTAGAATATAATGCAAACGGCGTTTTTGGTCACTCATATGCGTTAGGGTGCCAAAATATTAGGGACACCTCTCAGTGCAACCCCACACAGTTCAGCAGCATCACATATTAGGCTCCCAATGATAATCATTGAATATAAAAACTCAACATAAAAACTCCTCCTGGAGGGAGACTTGATTGCAGGGCTGCGGCGTTACATTCTAAGGTGAACATGCAGTGGTCGTAATGTTATGGCTGATCCGTTTACGTCCTTTTGATGACGCTGTTCTTTTGACATCCTGTGTCGGGATCCAGATTTACAGACTAGGTTTCACCTGAAGCTCCGCGCTCCTTAAAAGAACACGCTCTTATCAAAATATGTACAGAAAAGTTGCATTATGCCGACATGTGACCACAGGGAGGTTTTTTTCTTTCCCCTCAGACTCACCGATGCCTTTGTATTTGGGAGGATTGGCCTTCTCGTCCAGCTGCAGCTGCGTCTTCACGTACTCGGTGGGGAAGGTGATGCAGATCTCGATGCCTCCCGCGATTCCGCCTGAGACGCAAGGAGAGAAAACAGACAAACAAACAAAAAAAAAGATGAGCGCACGTTTACCGTCGCCATGCCAACGCACATCAGGAAGAGAGGAAGCGTTAATATGACAACCTTCGAGTCACAAACAACTACAACTATTTACACTAACTGCAATTGCTTTGTGTGTCAACTTAATATAAAAACTAAAATATAAGCAAAAAAGATGCAAGAATGAATATGAACCTGAGGGTTTGGTTGTTTTTTTTTTAATGGCGCGATACAGGAGATCTACAGAAGAGGATTAGGGCCACTGAAGAAAAGAAAATATAATTCTGAGGGGAAAAAAAGAATTATAAGTCCGAAACCTAAAATTTTTTGGGGAGGGGAGATTTTTTTTCATTTCTGAAAAAGAAAAAAAATAATGTTTTCCAACGAGTATTTTTTTTCCATTCCTGAAAAATCTGAATTCTGACTTTTTTTCAGAAATGAAAAAAGTCCTCCTGAATTTTTTTTTTGTTTCAGAAAAAAGTCAGAATTCTGAGATGAAAGTCAAAATTCCGACTTATTTTCAGAAATGAAAATAAAAATCCTACTGAAATTTTTTTTTTTAAGGTTTCAGAATTGATTTTCAGAATTATATATTTTTTCCTTCAGTGGCCCTAACCCTCTCTCGTAGAGATGAAAAAGTATCCCTGTCGGTGGGCTCAAATTCATTTAAAGTGTAGAAGAGGGCAGTTGTGAGTGAGGTGTTTGGGGGCCTCAGGAGATCCCAGCGTTCGCCAGCGTTCGCCAGCGTTGCTGCACAACGAGGCGGCGCCACCTTAAAATTCCCCGCGGCCACACATCTGCAGTTCGACAGCAAACACAGGCGGCTGGCGGCTGATTGGCTCAGCTGATCGCAGTGTGGCCGAGCAACAACCACCCCCCGCCCCGGGGATACTCCCCCTTTGGCCGGGCTCCAGGTCAAAAGGGGGTGTGTTTCCCTGGCGCTATTGGACAGAGCGCCGGGGCCGCCAGAGCTGCAGCTGGAAAAAGTTGCAGCGGCCCCGAGAGCGGCCTTCCAGCGAGCTTTAACCCGCACAAAAGCCTGACTCACCCGGCCAGCGTGCGTGGAAGCGCCATGCGGAGAAACATGACACAGCAGAAAAGCGTGCACCCTGCGTGCACGCATGCCGGGGCCGTGCGCGTGCATGCAGGCCGGGGCCGCGCGCGTGCACGCAGGCCGGGCCACAATTACAACTCAGCCAAACGCCAGGAAAATAGTTGTTTTTATGGGGTTTAAGGTTTTTTTTTTCCCTTTTTTGGCTGTTTATGACACACCCGGGCACGCCGCGCCTCAGCGACCCGCCCAGCTCTTGTTAGTCAAAGCCGCTGTGCTTCAGAAACACTCCACGCCATCGTCATCATCACCACCATCATCATCACCATCACCAGCATCGTCTGCAGACGCGAGCCGCCGGCGTACCTGCATCGCGTCCCGGCGCTCAAGCGGCTGCAAGAGGACGCAGAACCAGATGATCAGGTCAAACACGAAGAGGGGCCAGTGAAAGTCAGTGTGAGGAGTGAGGGGGGGAGGACCCTGGAAGGGGGCCCAGACATGCGGGCGCACGATTGGAGGAGACGCAAGGGTCTAACATTGCTATTGGCTGCATCCTAATTAGCAGCAGCGCAGACGGTATATTATTATAATCAGGGACTGGCGCCGCGCGTCCTCTCCACTTTCTGAACGTCTGCAAACGCCCGCGCGACTTCGCTCGAGCGTCGCTCAGGCCTGCTGTCAATCATCAGGCCACGCCCCCGTTCTGATAGCAGCCGATTTAAACCAAACTTATCGGAAAAATTAACACTTCAGCCCTTCGCAAAAAAAAAAACACTAATCTCTGGGTGGGAAATAAAGATGATGAGTACTTTGATGTTTTATTTCAAGCCCCGCCCACCAACACAGAGGAGGCGGGGTTTATCACCGGCGCTGTAGCCAGACGTTTAGGCTCCATGTTCAAATGGAACGCGGCCGCCATTCGCGCTACTGGTTTCGCCAGGCGTCTCCTGCTACAACCAGTCGGGACGCGGATGTTGTTCCGGGTAAAAGGCTGCGAGCCGCGTCCAGTCGTTTCTGTTTCGAGTGCGTAACCACGGCAGCCGGCAGCCAAACGTCACGAAAACCATCTCGCCTGCTTTTGGCTAAAGGCCCCGGGGGTGAACTCGTGACCGGCGTGTCGCAACCCTGCGAGCGCACGCAAAACGCGCTTTGTCAACGTGTCTGCAAGGGCCCGGGCCCCTGAGCACACAGCGCCGGGGTCACGGGGTCACCAGGAGCCGATGCCACGCTGACGCCATGCCGACGCCGGCAGAACTGGAGCCCGCCCAGCCCGGGCTTTGAAGCACCGCTCCCGTCATCACAGCCGTGGCTGCGGCGGCGGCGGCGAGCCCGTGGCGCGGGCGGAGCAACCACCAATCAGGAGCCTCTCGGAGGAGGACCCGCGGTCTCTCTCAGAGCCCAGGCGCCAGTGTCAGGTTCTGCTAAAGCAACTGAGGGAAAATGAACGTTAACTATATGCTGTGTGTGTGTGTGTGTGTGTGTGTGTGTGTGTGTGTGTGTGTGTGTGTGTGTGAGAATAGTGGCTCACTTTCCCATGAAGGCACTTGAACACATCTGCTGGAGCTGCGGGCCTCTGCTGGTCTCAGCAGGGAAACTTCAAAACAGCCTGAACCGTGTGTGTGCGCGTGAGTGTGTTTTCTGTGTGTGTGTGTGTGTGTGTGTGTGTGTGTGTGTGTGTGTGCAGAAAGAGAGAGAGAGAAAAAAAAACTTGGGTGAAAGTGCCAGAGTCGCAGCGGTGCTCACCTGCCAGGATGGCTTTGCCCGGGTGGGTGAGCTTGGCTTTCCCCGCCGGGGCGGCGGCGGCGGCGGCGGCCAGGCAGCGCGGCGTGTGGAACGGGCTGACGAAGCGAGGCTGTCCGGACATGACTGCGGTTGCTCCCGTGCGGGGGCCCCAAACTTTCCTCGTACGTCGCTGACGTGTCTCGGGTTGCGCGCTCAGCCTTCCACGCCGTTCACGCAGTGCGCGGAGTCCGTGCGGGAGTGGAGCACGCAGGCGGCGCGGCGGCGCGGGCGGACATCGGACTTCGACCCTGAACGCAGCTTGACGGTGGGGACGGGGGGGAAAAGAGCGTGTGTGTGTGTGTGTGTGTGTGTGTCAGTGAACGTCTCTCAGCAGGAAAGTGTCGAGTCAATGTTCGGTCAGGGCGGGGCTCGGCGAACCCCCAACACACACACACACATACACACACACGCGCATGCACGCACACATACGCAGGCGGACACGCGCGGAAGGGCGCCATGTTTGTCACAAACATTTAAGGAGGACCGGCGGAGTTCCGCGGAAACGACAAGGAAACTTCTCACTGAAAACTTTGAAGAAGCCAAACAGGCGCTCAAACAACAACAAAACAAACAAACAGGCGGAAGGCAGATTTGGACGCGGCGAGGAGGAGCGACGCCGAAAGCTCGAGCTCGGATAAGGCTTATCAGGGGGAACCGGGTCTTTGTCCTCCAGTTTACACACGGAGGTTAACCTGCACACGCAGTCAACAGAGATGCGCTATTGTCAAGTTAGCAATAACAATAATAATTGGATTAAAAGTGGAGCGATACCGGCGGCATCGGCCCTCGTTACACTCCAGTCCGACAGGTGGCGGTAGTGAGTCAGACCACAGACAGACGAGCAGAAGAAGCATCAGCGGCGATGATGCCGGTGGTCTATGTCCGTTTCTCAAAATCTCAAGTTCTGCAAGTCCAGACTTTGGAAGTTCAGACTCGGGAAGTCGCCACAAGTTCAAACTGCAGAAGTCTGCAAGTCGCTCCTTGCGTTTGGAATAGCGGCGTTCCTCTTCTGCTTCTTCTTCTTCTTCTTCTTCTGTGTGGATGGCGGCTGGTGCCAAGCGTCATTAGCGCCACCTACAGAGTAAATCGTGTAAAACAACCACAGCTCAATCCCTGTTTAAATATTTCATATATAAATATAAATTTGTTCACGTATGTATCAATTTATATATTCATGTATATGTTGGTTATGGGCGTATAAAAGATGAACGGTGCTCAAACAAAATTTTGGGAGTTTGTGGCGTTTGTGGAAGTTGGTGAGTTCCAGATCCAAGCGAAATTTAACAAAAAAAACAAACAAAATGGAGGAGAGACATCTTGCGGTTGTTATCGCCGCCGCCGACGTCGCCGCTCGTCATTCGCCGCTCGCTGCCGATCGTCCGTGCGTCGATCCTAATGCATTCTGGGATCCGTGGTTTCCTCAAGTACACCCGAGTCGGCATCCGATCGGACTTCTAAAAGTGGGCGGAGCAGGGACACTTCCGGGTTTGAGGTCCCGACTTGCCGCTTGCAGACTTGTGAAGAGGACTCGGACCGCCGATGACGACGCTTCAAAAGTACGGGAGCCCGCAAGGCCGCACAATTCCACGAATTGAGAAATTGAGAATTGTCGTCCATTGTGGCTCCAGGGGAAAGGAGCAAAGGCCACTGCCGGGTCCCGGAGGTTGTCGTCCGCATATGGGAGAAGTTTTAAAAAGAAGCTAACCGAGGGACGGCGGCTGGGACGGGTCAAAAACCTGCACCTGAGTTTCCGACAACGCCCGAGTCTGCAGCCACCACTTGGCCAAAGGTGAACTTCCTGTTTTTATTTAAATAATACTTACAGAATAAAAACACACCGATCAGCCACAACATTACGACCACCGCGTGTCCACCATAGAGTATAATACAACAGCCCTGCAATCAGTTCTCCCTTCAGCAGGAGTTTTATGTTGAATTGTGATTGAATGTGTGTGAGAGAGGCGTTGACATACGTGAATGATTGTTATTGGGACTGTAGTTTGTGACGCTGCTGGACTGTACTGAGTTACACTGAGAGGGGTCCCTAATATTCTGGTCACCCCACTCACATGCTTTAAAAATTTAACATAAAACTAATTGCAGGGTTGCTGCGTTATACTCTACGGTGACCATGCGGTGGTCATAATCTTATGGCTGATCTGTGTGTGTGTGTATGCGTGTGTGTGTGTAGCAGCCCACATGTCACACCGGGAGTAAAACAATCAGTCAGTTTTATTTCGTAAAACACCAAATCATAAATCACATGACTTTGGTGGGCTGCTCGGCGAAAGAGTCCCTCTGACCTTTGACCCGCGAATCAGCGAGGAAAAAACTCGCCTTAAAGACGCTTTAGACATGGAAACAAAGAAGGAGAAGAGAGAAGAAACCTGAGGCGGAGCTACAGAGGATGGAGGCGAGAGCGGGAGCATGGGGGCGGGGCCTGAAGGGGGCAGGGCCTGGAGGAGGCGGGGCCTGAAAACAACCTAGGACAACAGGACCTTTCATGTAGGAGAACTTTGACCTTATTACCCCAAAAAAAGGTCATGTGTCTGACCTGTGCTGGAGGCGGGGCCTTCAGCAGCAGCGCCGCGACCCCTGACCCCGCCGCTCCCGCGGGAACTGGACTAGCCAAGCCCATGAAAACTAGCATGTATAAAAAGATCCATCAATATTTAAATTGAATTGATACAACACAACAACAATAGTACCTTTTTGTTTTGGAAATTGTGTTTATTCACTCTTTTCAAAAGGACAAATATAAACCAAAACACAGAAAAACACATTAAAAAAAACATAACAAGACCACTAATTTCCACATGGGGATAGAAGGGAGGGGGGATGGCTTCAATCACACCTCTTATGTGTGCTTGTTCACATTTTCTGTTTTGGAGGGCGAGCGGCTGGACTGGGTGCGGCCTCGCTAGACGTGGCTGCAGGACCTCCGGCCAGCTTCTGCGCCGCAGGATAATAGAGGGCTTTAGAGCCTTTGTGTGTCCTGCCCACCAGAGTCCCGCCAGAGACCACATATGAAGAAGAGAAGGAGGGCGCCGGAGCCGAGCCGGGCCGGGCTGGCGAAGGCCGCAGCCGCCGGCTTTGGCAGCGGACGCCCGGGCAAAATAAAGAACTCAAAGTGCCGTCCGTCCCGTCTGCGGTTGCTAAACTCCCTCAGTCCCACGCCGCCGGGAGATCCTCAAGAATGCCACAGAACTTGATGAGCAGCAGCCCCGAAGACGCAGCCTTCCTCACTTTGCCCGAGGTCACTCCCGTAATCCCAATGATAGAACACAAAATCCCCGAGAAGTCAAGGAAACACTCGCGTCCCGGCAGCGGCGCGATTTAGTGCAGCAGCATTTGGTAACCAAGCCAACGCAGCGTGCCAAAAGACATATTTCCATATGCCAGCAGCTTCTGTGCCGCGTGAAAGGCTCCCCTCCGAAGCTGGAGAGGTCGTCACGGAGACAAGGAGCAGACCGAAGTCTGACTCGGCTCAACTGTTTTTAAAAAACAAAACAAAAAAAAATCTCTGAACTCCCCCAAATCGTCTTCAAAACCTCACCAGCATTGTCACAACAGCCCCGAGTTGCACAAATATTATTCATTATTATATACATTATAATGTAAAAAAAATACATCTTTTTAACGCTATAAAAATATAAATAATGTTCTGAATATTTTAATTTTGCAAATATATTTTTGTATTCATCAGTCTTGCAAAAGCAGATCTCTGTTACGGTGTTTCATGATGGCAAACTCACAGTATAACGCAAGTGTAGCATGAATGTCTTTAAAAGAAAAAACATTTCAAGCTGCACATTGAGCTTTTATTGTTAATCATTCATCACGGTGTCACATCGCTTCACGACCCCTCGACCCTTCATTGTTCCTCCTGAGCGCCATGCGGAAGCTTGGCCAGCAGATGGCGCCATATTTAATTGTATCAGACGCTGCAAAGCCGTTTCAGCACAATTGCCTCATATTGGTTCTGTGGCTCGGAAAGTGTCAAGTTTCTCGGTCACCACACACACACACGCGCGCACACGCACGCGCTCACACACACAGCGCGGCGTTATCTTGATGACATCGCAGGTCGTATTCGCGCTCCTCGCCCATCGGTCACCTGCATCTGTGGAGTCAGGCGAGCGGTGGGAGCTGAAGGCCTCCTGAAGGGGTTAATGAGCACAGGTGTGCACACGTGGGATGAGTGACAGAAGAAGAAGAAGAAGAAGACAAAGAAGATGATGATGATGCCAACGTCTGCAGCTGCACAGAAGCAAGTGGTCCACATCTCAT
>CAAKHG010039022.1:0-20189 GCA_901007715.1 Dactylopterus volitans | reverse complement strand
GCTTGAGAGCATCCACTTGACTGGGTCCTTTGCTCAGGTTGTGCACCACCAGGTAGAGAGCTCTGGAGGTCAGGAAGTGAGGGTGGGAGCCGCTGAACTCCTCTCCACCTATGAGGTGAAGAGACCGGGTCGAAGATGAAACCGGATGATTTTATACATTTTCCATAACAATGTCAACGACGCGTGCTCGTGACATTGACATTTTCTTTCAACACTGAAATATATCACCTGATGCAAAAAAAACAAACAACAAAAAACAAAACATGGTTCACAATATAGTGCTTAACACAGCTGCAACCATGCTGCAGTGCCTGAATGATCAAAAAACTGAACTGCCCTGTAAAATAAAATCAATTCTGACTTGGCCGACCTGAGAAGTCCCAGATGTTCAGCACCATTTTCTTCTTGTCACGCTCCCTGATGGTCCAGTCCCGGACCTCGATGCCGACGGCGCTGCGCTTGGAGTTCAGCTGGGAGCGCTTCAGCTTCATCAGCTGCTGGATCAGGGTCGTTTTCCCGCTGCCCGCGTTGCCCACCACGATGAGCTTGAGCCGGTAGTACGGCACGGCCTTCTTCAGCCGCTGCTGCAGGAATCTGGGGGGATGAGGAGGGAAAGCTTGTGCTTAGCGGGCGACTGTACGTCTCTGCTATCCACTTCCGGTTGCAGTTGGCATCCATTCCTCTTCATATTGGAATTACATATACGAAGTGTAAAAAATGTCATCAGCTCATCATTCATCCAAATGAGAGCTTGTGACAAACAGCGCACGAATTATACCAAAAGTGACCTTTGACATTCAAATCAGTTCATCCTTGAAGCGTGTGCATAATTCGAAGAAATTCCTTGCAGGTGTTGCTGACACATCACATAAACAAGTGAAGGTGACCTTTGACCTTTGGGATACAAAATGTCATTTCATCATTTTGGACATTCGCTAATTCTATTTCATTATCAGCTGATGAAACTGGGGGTTTTAGCCAAAAACGTGTCTTGTGAATCGAGAATCTCAAGCACATCGGCGCGTTCCCCCGTCCCCGAGGCTGCCGACCTGATGATGTCCTTGGTCTTGGTTCCGATCAGCTTGAGGTCCAGCTGGAGTCGCAGGCCATCCAGCGGCAGGTCCCACAGCCTCCCCAGCTTGCCCATCTCATCGGGGAAGGAGCGCAGGCCGGCGTTGCGACTCACATCCAGGGAGGTCAGGCCTTCCAGCAGACCGATCTGTGGGGGGATCTGGACAGAGAGGGTGAACGCATAAAAAAGCTACGTCTTTTTTTTTTTAAGAACGATAAGTAAATCCATCGGTTTGTTTTTTTTTTTCCCGTTCTTTCACCCCAGTGAGCTTGTTGTCACTCAGGTGGAGTTTCTCCAGCCGGGCCCATTTGTGGATCGGCCCGGTCAGCTCCAGCGCGCTGATACAATTCTGACTGAACATCAGCTCCCTCAGGTTACTGGACGCCCAGAATCCAGGACCGGGCAGAACAGCGATGCCGTTGGTTCTCATGTCCACTGACCGCAAGCTGGGCAGATAAAAACACAAGAATTGCCTTCATTTAATACGGGGAAGAGGGACAACTTAATTACTGTCCGGCTACAAACCTAAATTTGACAGCGGATGAAATTTTAGTCAGTGACTCACTTTGAGAGGTCAAGTATCGCTTCGGAGATGTAAGTGAAGCTGTTGTTCGCGAGCTTCAGCGTTGTGACCTTCGACGGCAGATGTGACAGGGAACCTGGAGCACGATAAAAGAAGGAAAACCGAATAGCCAAAATGGGATTTGCTTTAATAAATAAGCAGATCCATAGTGCTCAAGACATTCCGATTTCTTTTAGTCTTGCTAAAAACTAGCGTCTCTGCATTGTTTTTTTTGTTTTTGTTTTTTTTAATCTCTACTTCGCTCTAATAGTGAAAATGTTACTCATATTAGTCCTTTTGGTGGGTTATAATTTTCCATAACTGGAGTAAGCACCTCCTGGTGTGCCCCTGCCAACCAGTCGAGGTGCCGTATGCATCCATTTCTGTCCATAATCTCGACAGTGAAGACTTTGAAGGAGCTGTAGTGAATGTCAAGTCTGAAATGTTGACATAATCAGCACAATCATGAAAAGCATGGAAAAGCGTGATCACGGCGACCTTGACCTTGGACTTGATATACAGGTCATCCTTGAGTCCAAGTGGTCGTTAATGCCATGTTTTAAGAGACCTTTTCGAGGCGCTCCAGCAAATATTGTATTCATAATAACTGGTATAGGTGTGATGTCATAATGCCGTTGACCTTTGACCCCTGATCACCAAAAGTTAGAAAAACTGGAAAACTTCCCCTCCAGGCATTCATATAACATGATATTCACAAGACTGGGATGGAACGACTTGTACTGTTTTAATCCAATATGTATTTTGATGGTTATTTTCATTCATTTAATATTATTTGGGTCACATGGCAAGTAAACATGCCCAGGGCTACGGAGTCGCAGATGTTGGCTCCGATAATCACTTTACTCACAGATCTTGTTCAGGGAGGCATTGAAGACCTCCAGCTTGGGGCAACCCGTCAGGAATTCCGGAGAAATATTGTCCACGCTGTTCTTGCTCACGTCCAGCAGCTTCATCTCCAGGAGACACACGGGCGTGCAAAGCTTCGCTATACTGTTCCTGAAAAATAAAAAAGGGATTAAAAAAAAAAACAAACTGCCGTTAAAAAGAACTATTCGGCAAACAGCCCAAAGACTGTACACACAGCACGGTGCTGCTGATGAACAAACTCGACCTTGATGAGTCAAAATATTAAAACGGTGGCCGTCCAACATCTCAAATTAAATGTTTGTCTTCTTTCCACTCGGGAGAGTGACGCACGCATATGAAAGCGTGCGCGTGAGGATTTGCGCCGCTGGTGCGGGAGCTTCACGAGGAACACGAAACGGTACATTTGTAAACAATTTGCTTTCACTCCAAATTGTTTTACATCTAAATTATCCCACGATTCTTATGAAACTGCATTTTTTTTCTCCCTCAATAAACACCTCAGCCACCTGTGAAGCCTTAAGTCTGGTTGTTAGAGTGATTCTCCCATTTGGGTGAAAGCAAATCTCCACTAGCAATATTTTGCGAAAAAAAATAATTTTAAAGAAGGAAAAATATTGTTTTAATGAGAACACACACATGATTAATGCAGCATTAAGACCAACTTACAGTTTCTGCTATAAAGTTCATTCCTGAGTGTGAAAATGAGGAAACACTGGTACAAAATGATACGGTATATAGTTGTAATATTTCTTTTGCTCATCCGGATATTGACAGCTGAGGGCATCGGTGAGGCCTACCCTTCCAAAACCAGCTCCTCCAGCTGCTCCATGGCCCAGCCCAGCTCATGTGGGAACGCGGTGATTTTGTTAAAGGACAAGTTGAGCTGCCGCAGGGACGGGCAGGTGACAGTGGGGTCGAAGGTCAGCAGCGGGCCGATGCAGTTGCGAGAGACGTTCAGAATGCTGAGCAAGGGGAGGGTCAGCAGCTCCGCTGGCAGTGACTGGAGCTGGTTGCCCTGAAGGTCCAGGCGAGTCAGACTTTTCAAACTCTGCGCCAAGAACACAAACAAAATCAGTCCACGGGACGTTTTCCTTTACATGCTGGACGCCAGCGTGGGATCAGACCGGAATACCTGACAGAGAGCCGAGGGGAACTCCAGCAGACTGTTGTGGCTCAGGTCGAGACGGAGGAGATGCGCCAGCTGCCGCTGGACGATGCCGTCGTCCAGCAGACACGACAGGGTGTTCAGCTCGTTCCCCGACAGGTCGAGCAGGCGGATCCGCTCCTTCTCTTTGGGCAGAGCAGCGGAGTTCTCGAGAGACCCCAAAACTGCAGAGGTCACAGGCAGGAGAGACTTCAGTTCTGGCTTCATGGAAAAGCCTTTAGAATCAGAGTCATCGGAAGTATTTTAATAATCCCGGAGGACGTTGTATGCTCATAGTCGCACTTGCTCCATTTCAGTAGAAATAAGATGTGCCAGGACATAACAGATGCATCATTATATTTAATCCTGCAATAACAATATTACAAAATAGAAATTGACCCAGTAAAGGGTCAATTTGAAAGGCTAATTCTTTACACTTTTACAATTAAAAAGTACAGAAACTATTCACTGGGTCAACTTCTGGGGATTGCAATTCATCAAATAAACACTCAATTTATCACTTGAGGATTTATTCATAAAAAAAATATCTAATCGGCATTACTTAACTGTGTATATAATTCACCAATTTCGTGGTTTTCCACTGGCTTAGCCTCAGGACACATACTTTCAAAATTTGTTTATTTACTTCATCAAGATATCAACAAAAAAAGGGCAACAAAGGAGCAAGACTGAGCAGCCATTGTGGGGAAAAAAAGGGTAGATTTATCTTAAGACAGACATGAATGCTGTTTAAAAGACAGTATTTTAAATAGCACTGTTTGTTGCTTTGTTGCTTGGTATTAATAGAATGGCAGCAGGCTCGGTTATGCGGCCGTCGCTGATCGACTATGTAGGTCACATTAAAATGAAAAAGCACTAGTTTTGATATAATAAGTCACATAAAAATAGCTGGGTGAGATTTTACTGTTACGGTTTTCCATATTTTATTTGTAGCTTTTGTTTTTTTTATTATTACCCCAGCACAAATTCAAAAATGAGACAGAAGTTAATGCAACTTGATAAACGTAACATTGACTTTATAATAACTCATAATTTTTAAAGACATTTTAAATTAAATAATTTGAAAAATTAAAAAGCCTGGATTTTAGACACGCGGGAAGCCCGTGAAATATACTGCAAATTGCACTAAAATATGGCAATGCTTGAAATTAAGTGGAGCGTGATGTTGTTACGTTTCTGGTTGCAGCCGGTCCTTCCATATCTCCTGTTGACAGGCTCAGCGTGTTCACTCTCAGTTTGACCGCTCTGGAAGTAAATAATGTGAATTTAAAAAAAAAAATGGTGATGGAGAGGTGTACATTCTGCAATAGAATTTAACTACAACAGATTATTTTGGAAAAAAAAAATTCAACCAACAACATTCAACCAATTGTAAAAACACGCACAAAAAAAATCATGTTAATCTGAGATCGAAGCAAGCTTACCTCTGCGCTGGCATGTCTGCGACGCCCCCGTTTCCTCTTGAAGGAGCCCCCCCCCAGGTCCTCTGCTGAGTTATTGTGGGGCTTCAGAGACAGCGAATCGCTCCCTGCGAACAGCGCGCACAGCCTGCGTCAGGACGGGCGGCCCGGAAACGACCCCGAAAGCTGCTCTGCAGGCTACGGCCTAACACTCAGCCACAGGCCAGGCCAGGTGTGCTGCTCATTATTCGTGCCATGTAAATGCTGGAGAAGAGCGGTGGTGCCACGTTTTTGTTTGTTTTGGGTTTTTTCCCTCCAATATTCAAAGCATGCCGATTTCTCCCAATTTGGATTTCTAAATTAACGCCAGTCCCTCAGAAAAATGCCGGCAACTCTGTGTTCATTAAATCAATTGACATTAAATTGACATTAAATTGTAATGCAAGACTATGTGTGCTAATAAATGATAATCGAGAAGTCTGTGAAGAGGCAACACGGTGCCCTCAGAAAATGAGCTTCTGTCAGAGAAACGTAGCAAACATAAAAGCTCCTGTCTGTCGGTTGCAGTACTGGCAAGTAATGCTCAGCTAGTCGGGGGTGCTAATGCTACATGAGCCACAACATTGAACTACAAAGCAGCGTTTGACATCACAACGGTCGAGCCGACACATCTTTGTGCCTCAAGGCGAGGGCGAGCGACATCAAAACTACTTCGCAAAAGCTTCCCACTTCCGTGGAAGACTGCACGCAGTCAGTCAGACAGGCACCCATTGTATTCTCCCAACTCGGAGGCTGGAAACTTCCAGCTTCCACAGCTGCGTGACTTATTAGATGTGTGCCAGCCTAGTTTGATGCACATAGTCAACTGGGACAGTGGAAAAAATTTTTATTACATAAGGGCTGCTTTACTGGTTTTGTGACGAGGACCTTACCGAGAGTACGTCAACACATTGCTGTTGGGCACAATAAAACCATATTCAGAGCTCAGGCGCCAAAATTTGTCATCTTTGTTTGTTTGAGCAGCGCTGGTGGGATCTAGGTGTGATCTAAGTGTTTCGGTCTCATTAACCTCCTCTAACTTCTACTTCTAAAGCCATTCGGCGCCTCTGTCGGATCCCCACAGTGGCAAATATATCTATATTTAGTCTTCAGTTGATTTCATTGTGCTTTAATGGGACATAAATTGCGGGATTTCCTCAACCCAACACCTCTTCACTTTTACCGTCACTCTCCATGTCATCAATGAACAGGCTGTCCTCCATGGAGACGAAGCTGAAGCTCGAGTCATCGCTCTCGTCGGAAATGTAGCCCGAGGTCAGACACGGGTCAACCAGAGGCCTGAGAGGACCACTGGCACTCTTGGACCTCTGGAAAGACTGAATGTACCTGGCCAAGCTCGTTCCTTTACCTTTGAGACAGAGAACCAACGTGGGGGAATTCAGATTAGAGTCAAAATTACCAATCAAGCGCATCTTCTCATACTCAAAATGGTACGAAAGAGGGAGAAAAGCAGGCTAATCTGCCTCACTGTTGTTGTAACGTAGACTGTGTGCTCTTCCTCTTTCGGCCAGCAGGGGGCTGAGCCAAGCGGCGTCCAGGCGGCCCAAGCGGAACCCCCCCAGGCAGAGGGCGCTGTTGTTGAAGTCCAGGCCCAGACGGCCCAGCAGCTGAATGACAGTGGGCCCGTCGCCCCGCTTCACGCTCACAGCCAGAGCCCTGCGCAGGTGCTGCTCGTGGGTGCCCTGGCTGAGCAGGAGCTCCACCAGCTCCAGGGGCCCTCCTTTCTCACACACCTGGGAAAACCAGCACACCCGGGTCACGATATTCCCCCGCTCATCCTGCCGAGCCGCTGCGCAGGGCCCCAGACCTGCTGTCGTAACCGTGCGGTGATGCCCAGCTTAATGTGTTGCTCTAAAATCTGGTCAGAATTGCTTTTTTTTAGCTCCAACACTTAAAAAAAATCCAAAAAAATCTCACATCCCAGATGACATGAGAGTTTCTGTTCTCCACTTTAGCCATTTGAGAACTAATGAGCGTCGCGAGATGTTCAAACGTAAACGGATGAGCGCGAAAAACGCGCAGCTCGACACAGGCAAAAGCTTCAACCTGACAATGGGCTCCTCGGATCTGCCCCCGAACTTTGTGACCTCTGACCTGGTAGATGAGGGACTCGGTCTTGGTCTTCTTGTTGATGTCGGCCCCCAGCTCAATCAGACACTCGGCCATCACCGTGTCGCCGTCCTCGCAGGCCTTTTCCAGCATGCTGTAGTGCAACTCGGAGTTGCACCACATTTTGGCCAGAGCCAAACACACCGACTTATGCAGCTGAGAGCAGACAGGAGAGGGCCAGTCGCCCGGGGGGGGGGGGGTTAGATGTTTCCCCACATAAAGCGGTTTATTGAATTACTGTGAAAGCGCCCGATCTTTCCAGCGAGGAAGTTCCAAAGGACACTCACTAAAGGACAAAGGTGGCTTAGATGGTCACTGTGAAGCGTGTCTGTTGTGAACTTCGTCGGCCTTACGCGGTGCAGCTGCCTTTTCGTGTAGAACTAAGCCTGCGTTTCAGCTTGCTTGCCCGACTAATGAGGCGTGGGATCAAAATTTCCCTATACTCATGAACGGAAACACATTTAGGGCGGCGTATTTTTCTTTTTTCTTTTTCCCCCCATCCGAAAAAAAGACACGCGCTTTTTGTCGAAATCGACCGTGATGGATCCGCACTCGCCCATTTTAGGTGAAAACGGCGCTAACAGAGAGAGTTTTGAATGCTTTCAATTGCTTTAAAACAAACTTTCTTGTAAAAATGACATATGTGCATGTGCGATTGACAGTGACAAAAAAATATTTCAATTTCAATTAGAAGTGTGCGTGTTTTTTTTAATACGCTTTAACACACATGCACAACAGCTTAGCTGGGTGGGATCGCAACGGCAACGGTTGCGATCGTCCATGTTTTGTCTTTGTAGTTTTGTTAGCTTGATCAATACTTTTTTTTTTTTTTGTATCCAGACACACATTCAAAACTGAGACTGCAGGTAATCCGACTTGTAAGACATTTTTAAGGCGTAAAATGAAAATGATTGGATTTTAGACTTGCTTTGGAAAGCCTATAAAATACATTGCAAATATAATTAAAAAACACTAAATTTGGGGAAAAGGTTTGATTTGGCAGAGTCCCGATGGCCTGGTCGGGCGCGTCACTCACGGGGGCTTTGCTGTGGTCGGAGGTCTCCTCTCTGAGCTGCTGGAAAATCTGCCGGTCAAAGTCTTCCCTCTGCAGCTCGGCGGCCGCTCCCGAACAGGCGTCCAGCATCCTCAGAGCCACCTGGAAACACTGCGGGACGCGCCGGCAGATGGGAGACGGGTCAGCTCGACCAGCACCCACAGCGATGAGGCATCATGCAATGGCTGCTTTTCACTTCCGAGATGTAACATGAGCAGAGATTAAAGAGCGTTTGACTCGCTATTAAAGCGCTATCATGCGCGGCATCTTCTCTTGATTTGCGTTTCCTCACGGCGGAAACGGTTTGTCAGTCCGCGTGTGGCATCAGAGGTCTTTCTCGTAGTGATTCACCTTAAAAGGAATCACAGCGCAACTCGGCAGGTTTCGCCTTATTGTTCAACTTTCCGGCTGAAACTTGGCGCTTCCGGTTCACTCGCTCGCTCTCTCTCTCCGTTTATTATGCATTTTGACAATCAAAAGGTCAAACATGTCTCACGAGGCACCGCCGGCGCTGCCAACTGGCTTGCAGCTCTGATGGTTTCATATTAGCTGCTTTGGCCATGCAGCTGCTGCACCTCCGCCGCCGGCTGAGCGGCGACTGCCAAGTTCACCATATCAGCATCCCGTAACATGCCAGCGTTGTGCTTGCAACCAATTTGTCTTCTCTGCCTTAACGAATGTGGGTAAGCAGATTCGCTAACTATCCAAATTTCATTTGCATGGGTTTCAGCGGGGGTTTTGTGTTCCGTGAAACTAACCGCTCAGCCGTCAATAATGGCGTTTCAGCGTTTGACGAAATGTGATGAGAGGCACATCTAAAATGCGCTGTGCTGCCAAAGACCCGAAAAAGGCGCCTGCACCGATTTCTGCGGGTGAAGCGGGCAGCAGTCGGGATTCCCGTTGGTCCACGGACCGGTTCTGTCAAAGAAGCAGCTTCAGGGGGATACCTTCAGGAGCATGTCAAAGTCCTCCCTGTACTGGACGAGCGAGGCGACCAGAACAGAGGCCAGGACGGGCACGTTCATCCTGGACAGCTTCTTCTTGGACACGAGGTAGCTGAGCAGGCTCAGACCCCAGTAGTGTATCTCTGCGGGGAGTTTAGCAAGAGAGTGAGCGACATTAGCAGCGGCAGCAGCAGCAGCAGCAGCTGCGGCAGCCGTCTCTCAGGCTGAGGTCAGGAAATAACACATTTTCAGCCAAGGACATTTTTTTGATACCAAAGTTTATGGGGCACCTCGCACAAGTATTAATCAAGTGAAAGTAGAAATTGCAAATCCATTTCACAATTAAACTTAGTTCACCCTTCCAACACCGTCATAACCTAATTAGTACACCATTCGATGAAATGTCAATTTTTTTTTTTTGCCACAGTTGATAAGCCCAGTTTCCAGCAGCATTGAGCATATTCATGTCCTCAAAATTGCAATCTTTTGGAAGAACATAAAACCATGATGCTTTGCCGCCGTTAAATGGCTTGGATGTTGGGGCACTAATAATGCCCATCGTGAATGTAGTGAGGACTTTACAATAATTGCATGTAATGTATTAAGAAGATTAAAAGCATTGAGCATTTGTCATGATCAGTGTGAGCTTGACCACCAAAATCCAATCGGCTCATCTGAGAGCCTGAGATAACATTTGTGCCAGTTTTTAAAGACATTTCCTCCAGGCTTTCCTGAGATATCATATTCATGACCCAGGCAGCTTTAAGGTCACAGTAACCTTGACCTCTGACTATCAATGTCTAATACTGGTATTTCTGCTAAATATCAAGACTTTCCCACCAGGCATTTTCCTGAAATATTGTCCTAGTTCGAGTGTGGGGGCATCAAAACAATATCGCTTTATTTATGTGAAGAGCTGTTCACGACAGGTGGAGTTCGTTACCTCGCTCCCGTGGGAACATTTGTAGTGTATGCAGCGTTGTGTCTATCGCCCCCTGCTGGCAGAGCAGGTCAACTGCACCGGAGCAGTCAGCCAGAGCAGACAGCACTTTTAAACCACACTTCTGGATCCTCGGGCAGTTGATGAACTACGCAGAGAGGCAAACAACAGGAGAGGACATCATCCTTGTTGGGAGTCATAATATTTTGGCTCTTAAGCAGAAAAAAATTAAAACTGCTTCTGACAGACTTGGAAATCGCGGACCTCGGCTTGCACAATGCTAAAAATGCCAATTTTCTCTTTACTAAATTGTTCTGGAGGAAAACCTGTCTCTCAATCCACCCCTCCAACCTAGTTTCTGCTGAAAATAAGCCAAGCAGTTTTTGCATAATCGTGCAAAAAACAGGCAAACAGACAAACAAACAGACAAACAACCATTGGGAGAAAACGTAACTTTGTTGTTGATACAAGTTACTGGATGAATTCTGACGGGCCACACTGCTCGGATTCAGGCAAATGGTGCAGGTGAGAGCAACTCGAGGCAAAAACGTTTAAAAATATATATATATTTATATATATATTTATATAGTCTCTCAGTGGCTAAGTCAATCGTTAGCTCCCAATCCAGCATATCTTTCAGTTACTAACGACAAAAGTGAGAGCAGAAAGACCCACTAACAAGCAGCAAGCGAGGGCGGCTGCAGCGAAGGCCTGGAAAAGCATTGCTAGGGGAGGATAATCATTTCTCAAATGAGTGGGTGAGCTGTTACGTATCCGGCGTAGCTTCATGAGTGTTTAGTCCTTTATGTCCAAAATAAAACTGTGTTAGCTGTTCTACCCTCCAGCGTTGCTTTCATGTTTTTGACCTGGAGAAACCTTGGGGTTGGCCGGGATGTGTTCATACCCTGTTTAGAACTTCCAGGTAGACGGTGTGAGCTCCTTCCACCACGCACTGGTTCTTCAGGACCTTCAGCGACACGTCGGCCATGTCGGGGTCAGCCACGGAGACGCCGTGCTCCCGCACGCTCCTGTCTGGGTGTCCCGCCACCACACACGCACGCACCAGGACAGAGAAACAGGAAATCACACTGAGCACACGCAGAAACGACTGCCGCGTGTGTGTGTGTGTGTGTGTGTCAATCACGAGTCCAATCAGGAGCGTTACGCTGCAGCAGAGGAACACTGCACCACAGACTCATTTTGACTGAGAAACAAAATAAAAAAAATTTAAAAAAAGCCTCGTTAAGCCTCTTTGCAACCAAAAGACGGGATTTTGGGCCTTTTTTTTTTTGGATACAATCTCTCTCAACTATGTGCACGGTTTCAAATCCAGCCCCACTAAACTTAAAACCTCAACTCAGCGTGAACCCATAGTCATATTGCTCATTGGCATCATCATGAAGGTGTGAAGTTTCATCCACGCTTCGTGCAGCCCAGTGACGTGCGCTTGGCTTCAGAGGCCTAGCATAGCTGTCGCTGCACCAAGTGTATCAATGCACGGCACAAATTTTGCGTTCTGTGGAGCACTGAAAAACTGTTTGTTTGGTTATGTGTGTGTGTGTTACTGTCAGGGACAACGCTGAACTCCTCCTGCGGCGGCCTGCTTTCAGCTTCATTAAAGGCCCTTTGCTGCATGTCACCCCCCTTTTGCCTATTTTTTTTTTATTTTTTTTATTTATAAGTAACAATAAAATGAACATATATGTCTTCTATTTATTTTACCGAGACATTAAAAGTAATCCTACACAGCCAGCGAGCGGCCTATGAATCAATCGTTCTTTTCATTAGACGGCAGAGAGACGCAGACAGAAACAAATGAGGAGCGTGGATGTACCTGGGCAGAGGAAGACCAGGCTGGCCTGCAGTGCCTCCAGCTGCACCTCTGGCAGGAAATTGTGGATCTTCATGGCGCTGAGGATCTGACTCATGGCCATGTTCAGCTCATCCAGACTGGCTGTCCTACAGAAAACAGGGTTTTGTTTTTTTTTTTGGTCCAGTGAAAAGGAAAGATAGTTGCTGTGTTATTTTCACAACTTAATGTCAAAAGACACTTTTTTTTTTTCCATCCCTGACTAATTTATTTTAGTGAAGAAGGGGGTGATGGTGGTCAAGAAACCCGAGGCACTTTCCAGTGCTAGCAAACACAGTGAAAGTATGAAACCTTACAATGTAGTTTCTGTGAAACAAAATTCTGTAAAGCAGTGTTTGTTGTTCCGAGCCAAATACACTCGATTCAACTCTTCATTGTCTTATAAAACATGTTGCAAAAAATAGAAGTCGTTAATTTCGCCAACCTTCCCTGGAAGAGGAGGCCGAGCAGCCTGCAGGCGCTGATGGAAACCTCAGCGGAGGTGGAATGTTTCTTCATCATGTCCACCAGGTTGACGTGGAGGCCGCTGGACAGCAGCAGGGGACACATTTTACCTGCGGGCGGAGCACGGGAAGCCTTTAAGGCGCCATCGGGCACAAACCGTCGCCGATCATATATTACGCGCCGATTCACCGTGCATCCATCTCACCCATCGAACGCGCCGAGGAGATGACAAACACCCATCGAACGAATGTGTAAAACGCGCGCTGCTGAGGACTCACCGTTGTTTGCGATGAGCGTGGCGATGGCGCTGGTGGCGGCCTTGAACACGCCGGGGGAGGACGAGTGCAGCAGCATGGCCGCCATCAACTGTCTGTGAACGGGAGTCCTGGAAAATACCCCACCAGATTATGAAGCCGCTGTTATTTTAGTTCTTAACCAAAGTAGAATCCTACATGGGATTCATGAAACGTACTTAGGCAGCCAAATCTGTTCAAGGTCGAGAATTCTGGAATTGGATGCATGTTGCGAGCAATTTGCCATTAAGGGAAACGCCCAATAAATGACATAAATAAATGACATAGCGTATTTCATGTATTTGATAAATTCATCAACTGAATAATCGGAATAATCAAATAAATCATTGAGGAATTTCCTTCTCTTTTGTTGCCGTGAAGTATAGCAGTTTTTCCATCGCCACTTTTCATAACAAGGGATTTGCAGAAACAGGAAGAAAACGCTGACAAACACCGCAAAAGTTCCTCAATTGTTCCAATGCAAAGTTCCATTACCGCCGTGAACGGCTTCCAATCGTGCTAAATCTCTGTGGACGCGGTGTGATATCTCATTGTTTCATCATGTACCTCTCATCTTGTTCCTCCTCTGAATGGTTGGTTGCAGCTCCGTGCAGCAGCAGGTTGTGAACGGCCCAGCTTGCAGCTTCCTGGAGTGGTTTAGTTTAGTTTAGTTCATTTATTAATTCCTCAGGGTCATAACAGTAACATTTATGCTGCAACAAATTGACCAGGCTGAAGTGCCAGACGCACTGCCCTCTGTGTTTATGGCAAAAATACTAATTACCTGTCCATGGGAGGCTGAAATTGTGGATGTAGAAAGAAGAAATGAAAAGGGAAACAGAAAAGAACTGGAAAAAAAAGGGAAGGGTGATAATAAAAATATAATGCAAACGTAAATATGGCACGGTGCACTTAGAAAAAACTAAACTGTGTTTGTGCAGTTGTGCTACATTTGAGAACAGGACTTATTTTCAACTTAGGTGGTAAAAAATTCCAATGTTTCGCTCCCTTAACAGAGAGGATTTGACTGCCCAAATAAGGTTTTGCGCATGAAAATGCATAAGTTACCATTCATAGATGCCTGTGTGATAAGCCTGCGGGTATCCTGATGCCTTGTAACAAATCCATCAAACAGAGAGGGAGGTGAGGGGAGAGGGTTGGTGGTTGGGGGGTGGCATGACTGTGTTAAACAATTAAAAATAAGCTTTGGTTCGCAATAACATACTGTACTTTTTGAGGACATGGCAATGGTGCCAGTGTTTGTTTGAGTTTTTTCTGTTAACCCTTATTTTTTGGTTTGTTTCTGTGTGAAGGTTAAGCGGCACGGAAGTTGTGAGAATAGCAGCGCGCTCATGCAGAGATCCGCCAAATGAGAGATTCTTTCTGATGAGCCTGAAACAGTCGATTTGAGCCCCCGAGACCGAGCGGTGGAATTATCTGCCGCGGCCGGATGGCTGGAGGAGTTCCGGACTGACCTGGACGGCCGGATCGGGGGCGTGCATATCCAGCGCCGTGCAGCAGGCCTCCATCCAGCCCAGGCCCATGTCGTCCACCTCCTCTCTGCCCCGGTTTTCCTCCTCCTCTCCTTCCTCCAGGCCCTGTGCAGCCACGGCTCTGCTCTGCACCATGGTTGCGGCTGGAGGACGGACACAGTCGGACGCAATAATTACTGCGCCGCACAGCACCTGATCCAACCGTCGGTGGCTTTTTTTTAGGTGATTTACTGTGGTGAGGTCTGTGTCATGTCTTCGTTTGTGCAAACAAGCCACTGGGTCACATCACAAGCAAATCGGCATAGTTCATTATTGCATTTCACCTTAACTTGTATTTGCAACTCAAATTCACATATTTGTCTACTCCGGGACTTCATTTTAAATATCTCGGCATGATTCACAGTTCAACAAACGCAGCACCACGAGCATATTTGTGTTGCTACTTTAAAAGCTACGACACTCGCTTCTGCTTTCCCCTGGGAGGTAAATGCTCCACGTCGCTACTGGCTTATGGAAATGGTGTCGCGTGCACGGTCAACTGAGCGTCCCTGCCACTGAGCTCATGGCACAAAGATTTGCATAGTGACAGCAACTCTTACAGGGAGCCATTTCAATTATAGATAATTGAGTCATTATTACAAAGTCAGCAACCATTTGTCGGTCGGCTGCGAGGCGCCGCGCAGGCGAAGAACGCGACCGCCGCGCTCTCTCTCCCAACGACGGCCTCGCGCGTGCCATCGCAGCGCGTCAGCGTCGGTGCGAGCGGAAATAGAGCGGCGTCGAAAAAAGGCGCGAGCGGGGCGTCCTTACTGAGGTCAGCCAGGCAGGAGAGGGCGGCAGCTTGCAGCGGGGCGTTGCCGGGAAAACTCAGGCAGGCCCTCAGGGCAACCCTCTGGACGCCGTTCAGCACCAGGATGTTGTAGTAGCTCTCTGCGCGGCGACAAGAACAGAGCGCGCCCGCGGGTTATTTCGACCTCATCGATCTCCATCCGCCGGCGAGCAGCGATCAAGATCATCAGGACGGATGAAGGGAATCCAAACAGCGGCGGGCGAGCAGCTTCACCGCTGATATGAGCGATCGATGAAAGCTACTGATTGATGGTGCATACGAGGATTTTGGATTACGGGCCATAGATTTTTATCATCGCAAGACAAGGCTGCTGTCCTCTCTTGGAAAACAGAACATGTTTTTGAAACTTCTTTTTTGGAAAACAGCAAATATTTTTGGCCAACATTATGTTTTTATACATAGTTCTATACACTTGTCAGATGAAACTTGCAGTGCATAAATCACAAAGGAATATTTGAGGTAATATTGGGGCGCTGCTGCTTTGACTACACTGATACAATGTTACTCACTGATGGTGCATATCGGGGTTTTCAATTACTTTCACACTGCTCCCAGAGTAAGTTGTCATTTAATTCTGTCGGTTTTTAAAATAACGTTAGACGCGTGTCCCACTCATCGAAAAACCAGCTCATCATGAGAAAATGCAAGAGGGACGTTGTGCTAATTTAATTATTTCCAATAGCTTTTAGTCTTCCTAACTTGAAAATAAATTCAATAATTAAATAATCTCACATCTGTTAATTTCTGTTAGAATGCAGTACATAGAGTTTATCATCACAAAACAAGGCTGCTGTTCTATCGAGGAAAGCGTTAACATTTTTTTGAAACCTCTACATTGAAAATAGCAAATATTTTGGCCAACATTATGTTCTTATATCTTGTTCTGTACATGAAAATGTCAGTGACAATACAATGACAAAGGAGTATCTGAAGAAATACGGGGGCGCTGTTGCCTCGTCATAGTTTGTCCTCTGAAAACCAACGACAATGCTGATGCAATGTTATTCATTGATGATGCATGTAAGAGTTTTGGATTACTTTCACAGTACTTCCAGAGCAAGTAGTCATTTCATTCTCCGGGCTTTTAAGATAATATCAGAACTAACTCACCAAACGTCGATCGCTCTGAAACACTCCTTGCAACGTAATAGAAGAAACCACTCATCGAAAAAAACAAGCCCATCATAAGAAAATGCAAGAGGGACGTGGAACTAATTAAATTATTCCCTCTATCGTCTTATCTCTCCAATCTCTTGGAAACAAATGAGGACAAAAACACATACACAATAAAACTACTATATTATTACGTCATTGTGGAGGGAAATGAGTTAAGTTAATTAAGAGCCTGACCTAATGTAAACCTCCGGAATAAGCAGCAGGCCGTCTCCTGCAGCTCCTCCATCTCCGGGAAGGCGTCCATGGCCGTGATGAGCACGCTGTAGCACCGGGCGCCTCCCGACATCAGCATCTCCACGTTGCTACCTGGGGGAGAAAAGCTCATCAGCTCGGCGTAAAGAGGCTTCGCCCTTAATTTGATTTTCAGCTAAATATGTTCTAGTTGGCGATTGAGCGATTTCAGATCGTAGCCGAGGGATACGCCGAAGTTTCTGGAGTTCAGAGGACGAGAAACGTGAAGATGTAGTCTTGACAGCTTGAGCATGATAGGAACTGACCGGCAAAAACACGGCGTGGATAACTTTTAGTTCCTAACCTACAAAATAGTAAGCAATTTTAAAAACAACAAAAGAAGGGAAAAATGATGAGAAAGAGGAGGTCAGAAAAAGCACATTCCTAATTAAACTGAGTGATATCTCAAAATCTGCGTAGAACAAAGATTAAAATGGAAACTAGAGTCAGAGCCCCGCAGTCGTGCGTCTCCATCAACCAGTCAAGTTGAAGTTTACATCCGTTTCTTTACATATGGAGTAAAGAATTTGATTGACTTGCATTTCATGTATTAAGTGTAAAAAAAAATTTCATCATTTCATTCATTTGTCTATCATGATCATTATCAAATTCCCTCTGGCCATTCCTGAAATGTTGCATTCATGAAAATCATGCAGTTAACAGTAAAGTCCACCTTTGGATATATTAGGTAATTTTGTCATTTTAGACCTTTTTTTTTTTTTGATAAAACTTTGTCATCATCAGTAGATGATATAGGCCAAAACATGTTCTGTCAAGCCACAGTGACCTTGACCTTTGACTATCAAAATATGATCACTTTCTTTGTACCAAATTCAAAGAAATCCCATCCAATCATTTCTGAAGTATTGTGCTTACGAGACAGGGCCAAAGCTTTTATATTACATCTTGACCTTTGACCTCTGCCCCACAAAATCAAATCAATACATCCTTGGACATTTGTCGGGAAATTCCTCATCATCAGTGAACTGCATTGAGAGCAATGGCGAGAAATGTGATTTGTGAAGTCAGTGACATTGACCTTTGACCCCTGATCAACAAAATGCAATTAGTTCAGTGAGCCTTAGTTGGCATCTGTGCCAAATTAGAAGACTTCCTCTGAAAGCATTCCTGAGATACTGCATCAATACGATAGCGACCCCCGGATGGACAGACAGACAGATGGACAGACGGAGATGGATGGAGACGGACGGACGGACGGACGGACAGACAGACAGACGACCCAAAAACGTGATGCCTCAACTTCTCCGTGCTTTTCATGTGAAGCTCCTATGTAGAACTTCAAGCTTACCAGCTTGTTCTGAGGAATAATTAACCTTCATTTAACCTTCATTATCATCATTATTATTGTCATTATAGTATATCAACTTGTTAGTTTCTCCAGCATCTTGTTTTCTTGCATTCCAAAGAGTGTCGCTTCAACACCTTGCTTTGTCAGTGGATTATGTAAGCTTGTGTTCATACTTTTAAAATTTTTTAGCAATGAAATGTTTTAATTTGATAATAATACCAATAACACTAACACCAATAGTAACAATGATCAACTTCATCATCATCCGTCCATTTCTGTCAGAATGCAGGTCATAGATTTTACCATCACAAAACACGGCTGCTGTCCCCTCTTGGAAAGCATAACATCATTTTTTTTTTAAACTTCTATTTTGAAAATAGCAAATATTTCTGGCCAACGTTATGTTCTTACACTGCATATCATATTTCTACACGTGTCAGATGAAACTGCAGTGCAGAAATGACAACGGAATTTTTGAAGTAACATAAGGTTGCTTATTCATAGTGGTGCCCTCAATATATACTGTGAGGTTACATCACTGGCTTTATGCACAACAATATAAGCTAATGTGCAGCAAATGTGAATGACGTTGCTCTGGCTTTGTAACGCAACAGCCTCTGAAACAACACCAAAATGTAATTCCTGAATTCGAAGGATTACAACCGATTTTAAGGATAATCGCACTGTGATGATCTAATTTGCCGTAATTGCATTTGCTGTCTGGGTGCAGGAATTCCCTCCCACCCAACTTCTGATGAGTTACAGCAATTTGAAAAAAAAGGGTTTCTTAGAAGAAGCTGGAGAGCTCCAACCTGATTATCTGCTACAATTACAAAACAGTGTATTTGGATTAAAAAAAAAAAAAAGGACTTGCTGTGCCATGAGAGGCGTTTCTATGGAGATTCGACTGTTCCCGCCGCGCACGCTGACGCTGTCCTCACGCTGAACCACGTCACGCATATTTGCTGCCATTAGGAGCTACAATCTGATTTACATCAAAACCGTTTTTTTCCCCCCCAGTGACATCACATTCTGTTGACGGGACTGAAAATAGCGTGTAAAACTAGAAGAAGATGAAACAAGTTTGACGTTGGATCAGTGCGTGGTGCTTGTGAGACTTGTGATGTAACAACTGATCCATTATACGAGGAGAGTCAAAGCACATACTGTAAACCTCAGGGAGAGAGCTAATCCATTTACTGTCTGCTCACACTCCCCAAACTGAGATTAAATCAACCTTCAACTATTTAAATTAGCTGAGACACCAACCGGATTGGGGGGGGGGGGGGTCACTCAGACCAATTTGTTTGGTCCAACGATAAAATGTGGTTGTGTAACTCCGCCAATCAGTCAAGTTACGCTTTTTTTTTTAATCCATTTCAGTCATGAAGGTGATTAGAAATCAAATTATGTAACAATTGCCTTAGGCCAAGAAAAAAAAAAAAAGTGCCTAATGAGGTCACCAGTGAGCTTCCAATATTGCGTTCACGAGACCGGCATGGAGGGCCGACCGGTGAAGACCAGACAACGTGGCATAAAAATTTATAGTTCCTCAAAAGATGCAAATGCTGACAATAGCACGGTTGGTTTCGTCACTCCGGGTGTGTGGGGTCTTACTGGGGCGAGCCAGTGGGAGCAGCACCCTGACGGCCTGCAGGATCAGCTCGGGGCTGTCCGGGAAGCTCTGCAGCGCCGCGAGCACCACGCCGTGGTCCTGGTTCTCCGCAAACTCCACGAGGTGGTCGTCACTCACTGGAGGAGAAGGAGACGCCAGAGACAGTCAGTCCACGGAGCCGAATACCAACGTCACCATGCCGGAGCGGCAGGATCAGAATCAGAAATACTCTATTAACCCCGGAGGAACTTGAGTGGTCACAGTTGCTCCAGGCCAGTATAGATAAATAGGAGATACAGGAAGGAAGTGCCAAGATATAACAAAGAATAAAACAATATTGCAAAATAGAAATGAACTCAAATATGAACAGTATTTAGAATTTATCTCTACAAATCAACAGAAACTATATAAGGTGGAAAAGAAATAGCATCATCAAGATGAGACATATAGACACGAGCGCAGTTACAGTGTGCAAAAATGTCGGCATGTGACATCAGCAGATCAGAGGAAACTTTTATTTGCGCCGCCCCGTCAGTACTGCTGACTTCCAAAGATGGCGGTCAAGCCGATTACAGGGCGGTGCGAGTGAAGACAGCGGCAACAAAAACGACTTCAGACAGCTTCGTGTTTTTTTTTTTTTTTTTTTAAATGACCATTTCTATGAGATGCATTTCAAAGCCCGTGCGCTCTCCCTCTGGTTCCGCTGAACGACTG
>CAAKHG010039019.1:0-11468 GCA_901007715.1 Dactylopterus volitans | reverse complement strand
AACTTTTCTGTGTGATGCCTCCCCGAGGTGCTGCGCCCCATCAAGTCTGCCGCGGCGTCGTCTCCGATCACCTCGCGCTCACGTCGACGCGGGCGGACAGATTCGGAGCACCGCGTGCGCGCACGCGTGCGCACACACACACACACACACACACACACACACACACACACACACACACACACACACACACACACACACACACACACACACACACACAGGGATTCAGACAGAGTCAAATGACCGTAGACAGTCTGTCTATATTTATCAGTGTGGGTTAGAGTAGTCAGATTACAGTACTCAAATGACAGTAATCTGCTGAAATTTTGAGCTGGCAACAAAGTGACATTTGCCTCTTACATGCACAAGGCCGTAGTTGTTGTCATCCAGAAGGTTCTCAAAGGACTGCGACAGAGCTTTGTTAGGAGTGCTGACCAGCAGACAGGAGTCATCATCTGGAGACCTCCAAACAGGAAACACACACAACATGCATAGATCATATCCCAGCATCAGAACCCACCATGGAACATGTATAGAACCCACCATGGAACATGTATAGAGCTTCATATCCCAGCATCAGAACCCACCATAGAACATGCATAGATCATATCCCAGCATCAGAACCCACCATGGAACATGTATAGAACCCACCATGGAACATGTATAGAGCTTCATATCCCAGTATCAGAAGCCACCACGGAACATGTATAGATCTTCATATCTCTGCATCAGTAGCCACCATGCACAGAAGAGGGCGACCTTCTGGAGGTTTGTCCTCCAGTGTGTTGCTGAGCTCTGGCGGTTCACTACTGATGGGATCTTCTGCTATTTAACAGTGTCTCATAAAAGACAACATTCAGGTCCAGGAGACAAACCGCCAGCAGGTCTCCACTCTGAGCCTGAAAGCAACCGCCACTTAAATCCAAGCAATTTCCTCTTGGCCGGCTTCGATAAGAACTTTAATAAGAGGGATGTGCAGATAGAGGAACACGTGTCCATGATGGAGAACGGACAACATCCACCTCTGCTCATATGTACACACCACAAATTAGCATAGAAATGACACATTTGCAGGAGTCCAGGGTCTGAAGAAGCAAACATCATCATCTCTCCTGCCCATCATAACCAGGATCACTGGATCCAATCACAACGGAAGTGGCAAGGAATGTGGTCACCAGGAAAGTATGGCTTCCACCCACACTGCTGACACACCCGCCGGGTTCATCGTAAGAGCTCGCTGCAACACTTAATCACTAACAGCTGTGCACTGGTGCAGTTAGCGCTCTAACGTGTTAGCAAGCTAGCATGTTAGCACGCTAGCATGTTAGCAAGCTAGCTTAACCCTGGGCGCCATTCAGTGACGTGACAAACAAAACAACGCCCTGCTTTCTGTAGTGCTGCTGAGAACTCACTCGCTGAGTAGAGCGAACCTCCTCAAGTTGTCCAGGAACTCTCTGCTGCCGCCCTGGTGGAAGTGGAGAGTTGGCAGGGAGGACGACTCCTTTAGTCTGAAGACCAGGAAACACCAACCTTCCTCCTTCACCGTGATAGACCTGAGGTCAGTGATGCTGAAGGAGAACGCCCACCTACTCCTCTCATGACTGTGGTTCAGGGTGCCTGACAATCCAGGAAGAGGGAATAAAGCCATGACAACCATCCCCAGAAATAGGTCTCTTGAGAGTTTACAGTTAATCTGACAACAACACGTGTTAGATGATGTCATAACACGCCACTCCTCAAGCGGAGGACTCACTCTCTCCATTGGTGCAGGGCTTCCTTTTGAAGGACACCGTGTTCACAAGGTCCCACTCGGTCTCGTAGCTTTGCTGGGTGTCTACCAACTGTTGGGTTCGGTCTCCAGGACACTGGGCCCACTCCACCACGGAGCTGGAGTCCTGCAACACACCATCACCATCATCACAACCACCACCATCATCACTCCATGGCTGAGCTGGAGTCCTGCATCAGAGCCTCGGTCTGGACATCTCCAGACATTAGTGCCTCTTGTAGAGCGGCAGTGGCAGCAGCTCTGATGGAAGTCTGTGATGACTGTGGAGCTCGAGGCTCACCTTTCCAGCGCACAGCATGTTTGAGGGGTCGACGGTGTCGTCCAGAGGTCGGTACTCCACCATGCATTCTCCATCCTGATGGCATGGACACACAACTGTTACTCCCCTCGTGGCAAACCAGCTACCACGTGAGGTACATGCAATACATTAACCACTTGTCTATATAGTACACATTTGTACTACATACAGTAAAATATATGTATACAGTATGTCATACATATTTGTAGTAATGCAGTACATATTAGAGCCCGACTGATTTGTCAGCGGGCTGATATGTGCGGATCAGAGAAACATCAGTATTGGTGGAAAAGAGGCGATATAAATAAAAGTTCTACTATTCAGCCGAATGCGAGTTGGTTCACAATAACGCATCATGAATTAACTGTAGTGTCAAATGCCGTCCAGCAGAGGGCGCCCTCCGTCCGTGCTGACCATGACAGTCTACTGTCCTTGGTGCTCCACCTACAGTAGCTAGAACATTTTAGCAGTCAGCCCATGAACATTTGTTCGTCAAAAGAATCACAGCCACGTTATAAACGGTAACAGTTGAATTCTGGGGGGTAAAACTGCAGACTTATCAAAATAATAAGCTCAGCATGGCATGCTGGGAGCTGTACTCGCTTCACTTGTTGTCTTGCTCTACCATCTCACACTGAGGCTGGAGACCCTGATTAAAGCCATGAGAAGGCGACAGCAGCAGATGAAGAAGTGCTGACATCACTCAGTAATCATCACGCACCTTGTCAACAATGCGCAGTGACCCAGAGACCAGCAGCTCCTGATCCATGGCGTCTCCATCGCTGCTCTGGTGAATGAAGACGCCTTCATGGTCAAATATCACCTGCAAGACAAACCAGACTCTCACTGCAATGCTCTGCTCAAATTCAGGAGAACACGGGATAGTCACAAAGAAACATGCAATTCTCTTGTTATTAAGTTGACAAAGAATTAATCTTCCATTTTCAAAAACACCAGCTGGAGCCTCCTGAGGGTTCTTCCCTTGTTTCTCACGTGAAAGAGTTTTTGTCATCATTGATTCAACAGGCAAAGGTCAGAGAGTCAAAGGTCAGAGGATGTCACTCACCCAGGCAATGCGATTCTGGGATAAAATTAATGTGATGTGATAACTACTGACTCTCCTTTCTACACTACCAACTGTACTATACTGTCAAATGTACTACTAACTCTAATGTACTGCTAACTGTACTACCAACTCTACTTCACTGTGCTACTAACTATACTGCATTAAAATCGCCTGCAGCGTGTTCTTTAGTCGACTGTAGTGCAGTGCGAGGTGTCACACAGTGAGGTGTTGCTGTTCAGTCATGATCTCAACTTCTCTGACAACTGCGTCATCGTTCCCCCCGTCTGCAAGTGTTGCTGGTACAAATTAGCACTTAACATGTTGCCAGAGCCTAAATTTTCACACGTTCTGTGGTAAACGAAGCAGGCAGCCAGCGGTGCCTTCGTGGCAGGTCGCTGGTGTGGCTTCAACACAGCTAACGGCAGCTAACAGAAGCTAACGGCAGCTAGCACCAGCAGACTCCAGCTACCAGCGACTACACTCTGATAGCGGACAGCTAACTTTGGCTAACAGCAGCTAACTTTGGCTAACAGCAGCTAACTTTGGCTAGCAGCAGCTAACTTCGGCCAGCCGCCACTGACTTCGGCTAACAGCCGCTAACTTCGGCTAACAGCAGCTGACTTCGGCTAACAGCAGCTGACTTCGGCTAACAGCAGCTGACTTCAGCAGCAGTTAAGTGGACCTCGGTCGCTACAATGAGGTGGCGCGCGGGCGGGCGTGTTCGCGCCGCAGGTGTAACGGTTATGTAACAGTTCATATCAGCCGTCAGACTCCAGAAATGCCCGGTTCACGTGAGACACGGTGGATGTTTTTACCTTCACAGCACCATCCGCCGCCATGTCGCTAGCTCTCTGCTGATGACGTCGACGTCATGTGACTGCAAACCACCAAAACAACACTGACAGGTCAGCTTCCGGTGGGAGCACAGATACGCATGCGCACTCCATAGTGACTGAATGAACAGCCATGCTTGTCGTCTGCAAACGTTTCAGGATATGACAATGATAATGATGGTGGCTATTTTCAGTCGGTGATAATATGACGTCTTGTTTGCTTAATTCAGCTCCTTCGATTGTTCGCTCCAGCCGACACCCTTCCAAGTGTGCTGCTTTTATTTTGAAGGAGCCTCCCGGCTTCCTTGTTCCTTGTTCATTGAACAAGTCAGCAAGTGAAGGAAGGTGGCGCTGTCCTCCCCGACACGACCAGCAGCCTTCAGTCAACGCGGCAACCGCACACTCAGAGCGGCAACGGCGTGTCAGGGGCTTCCGGGATGGAAAAAAAAAACACGCACACGCTTCAAAATACATAACTACGTTCATATTAATGCCATTACCTTAGGACACGCCCACAAGAGCGGCGCTTTCCTTTATCCAACAACAACTACAGATTAATTATTATGTACATTCAATGGTCATATACAGTGTATATTTATATACAGCTTATGGTTATATACAGTCTGTGGTTATATACAACCTATATTTATATACAGTCTATAATTACATACAGTCTGTGGTTATGTACAATCTATAGTTATTGGCAAGACTAAATCACAGGAGGGAAGGGTAGGATAGGAGGCAACATCTGTGCCTGACTGGCCAGAGGAAGCAGCAGCATCGACAGCAGTCGAAGAAGAAGCAGCAGCATTAAGGGCAGTAGAAGAAGAAGCAGCAGCAGCGGCAGCATTAGCGGCAGTAGAAGAAGAGGAAGCTAGCTTAGAGGCTAGCATAGCGGAGGTGACGGAGCTCGGATCAACTTTCGGTGAAACGATGGAATAATTTGACTCGTACAGTCGGATGAGTTGACTCGGCGCGGTCATCCGCTTGTTCGTTTGACTCCGGGATGAATTTAAGTCCAGTCGGTCGGTCTCCGCGGGAGGAGGGCGAGCTGGAGGACGGAGAGATCTGCGACGATGAAGCCGAGGAGAGCGCTCCGATCCGGCGGGGGGATGGTAGCAGGCCTGGAGCTCCTCCGCGGACTCGAAAGCCTCACCAACACGCGCACAAATTGCTGTCGCACCCGGGCCACCAGCCGCACCAGGGCCACCAGCCGCACCCGGGCCATCAGCCGCACCCGGGCCATCAGCCGCACCCGGGCCACCAGCCGCACCCGGGCCACCAGCCGCACCCGGGCCATCACCCGCCTGACTTCCGCCTTCTCATGCCATACAACGTCGGACCTCACGTTCACGGGCCCTTTCCCCCGAGCCACCGGCCGCAGTGTGGGCCTAGCGGGCCGGACCGGCCTCGCGCCGCTACTCCTCCCCCGCCGCTTCCACCGCTGCCCGGCCTCGGTCCACACGGCGAGCCGAGTCCCCGCTCCGGCTTCTGGGAGCGGAGTCACGGCGCCCTGGGGAGGTTCAGGCACCGGACCATGCCCAACGGTGGACGCGGGGCCTGGAACCGAGGCAGCTGGGGGGACGGAGGTGTCAAAGGCCCCCCCGGTCGGTACGGCTCCGGGGAGGGTCACGGAAACAAGGACTCCCCCTCCAGAAAACGTATCCTTAACGTGAAGATGACGTCATTCGTGGTGATGACGATGACGATGATGAAGGTGGTCTATCCAGCTATGTCGTCGTTCCTCAGTTCAGTTTCATTAGCTGATAGGATGTTTGAATACTGATCACAAAATAGTCACAGGGTTCTTTTGATTTGACCTTTGACCCCTCCAGGTTCACCACTGAGCTCGGTATCCTATTAATCAGCATCATTATTGGGGGTGTACCGGCACACAGAGGCCACAGTCCTGGATCACTGCGATCACTGCGACTGCAGCCTCTCGGCAGGCGTTCGTGTCTGCTGGGCTGCTGGTTTGAGATCAACAGCTGCTGAGTTAGCTGTGAAGCTAGCAGTGAAGCTAGCAGTAGAGTTCACAGTGAAATCCTCGTCGGAGAACAATGAGTGTAAAATTTCTTAATGCTTCGCCTCAGAAAAGCTGTCGGGCAGGAACCAGGTGAGGAAGGCGGCTCACAGTGCTGCCAAGTCGGAGAGCAGTGTGGACGAGTCCTTCGAGGACTTGCTGTCAAAGTACAAACAGATTCAGCTGGAGCTGGAATGCATCCGCAAAGAGGAGACCAAGGCTCTGGAGCCCCAGGGCTCCCCGCTGAGGGACGACGCACCGGACGCCACCGCCAGTGTTACGGAGCCCAGCGCCGCCCCTGAAGTGGCAAGTGAGAGCGCGGCGGGCGGCGAGGACGCCCCGGAGCTGAAGAAAGTGTTCCAGGCGTTTAACATCAAACCACTCCGACAGAAACTGCCCACGCCGGCAAATCTGGACAAGAGCGGCGAGGAGGAAGAGGGGGGTGAGCGGCGCCGGCGTCTTCACGCGTGTTTCATGTTGAGGTTTGATGAATGAGAAGGTGTCACCGGTAAACGCTGCAGAGCATCACCGGTACAGCCAACCAATCGCTGCCTGCCATGCTGCCATGCGCTCAGCCGCGGGAACGCCTGTCATTTCTCGGCGATTCCGATCTCAAAAGTCACACCCCGTGTTGCTTTGCAGTGGAAGAGGAAAGAGCAACTCAGGAAGAGGAGGAACAGAGGGCCGAGGAGGCGGCGAAGGAGGAGACCAAGAAGCCGTGCGCGTGCTGCAGCGGCGTGAAGGCCGAGGATGATGGGAAGGCCAAGACGTGCTGGTGTCGCAGAGAGTCGTCCACCTCCAGCGAGGACTCGCTCGTGTCTCCAGACAAGGTAGGTCGCCTGCTGACCACCACGGCAGCCGTCGTTCCTGCGGGCGCTCGCCGTCGCGTTGATGTACTCGATGTCTGGTTCCCATCAGCCGGCGGTGAAGGTGGAGGAGGAGGACCTATCGGAGCTGCAGCTGCGTCTGCTCGCTCTGCAGTCGGCCAGTAAGAAGTGGCAGCAGAAGGAGCAGCAGGTGATGAAGAGGAGCAGGGAGCGAATCACCAAGGCGGCGCAGGATAAGAGCTCCGCCCTCAGCCCGGCGGTCACGCCGCCCAGCAGGCAGAGGGTCACCACCAGGTCCGCCTCCAACGCTGCCGCCGCAGACCGCAGCAGGACCAGGTCCAAGCCTCTGGACCGGGAGAGAGACAGGAACAAGGCCGGGCCCAGACCCGCAGACAGAGACCGGGACCGGCCCAAGCCGAGCCCGAAACCCGGAGCCAGGGTGGCGCCGGAGAAGGGCAGGGCCGCGCTCAAACCCCACACGGCCAAGAGGGCGGCAGGTGAGACGAGTCCAGAGCGGCGGCGGCGCGACGTCTCAGCCTCCCTCGGCCCGTCTGATTGGTGGTGTGCTCCTTCCAGGCTCGGTGGCCAAGCAGGCGTTCAGGAAGCAGCAGCTGCGGACCTGGAAGCTGCAGCAGGAGGAGGACAAGCGGCGGCAGGAGGAGGACGAGCGGCGCAAGCGCGAGGACGAGATCCGCCGCATCCGGGACCTGTCCAATCAGGACGAGCAGTACAACCGCTTCATGAAGCTGGTGGGCGGGAAGATGCAGACGCGCAGCAAAGTACGACTCCTTTAATGTCTGTGTGCTGCCATAGCATCTCAACCAGGGGAGGAGTGAAGCAGAGCAGGGGGAGGAGCTTAACATGGTGGGGAGGGAGTTTGGAATGGCAGGGACTGAGTTTTTCAAAGGGGGCGGGATTAACAGAGCAGGGGAAGAGCTTAACGGATCAATGGCGAGTCCGGTGGAGCCGAGGGAGGGAGGGGTTGAGTGGAGGCAGCCATGAGTCATCCGCCGTCATTGTGTTGGTTCTGTGGTTCCGTGCTCGTGTGGTCGGACCGTGAGGTGAGCGGCTGTTTGTGCTCCAGTCCAGAGATGGAGAACACAGGAAGTCGTCGGGTAAAGCAGGACTGGACTCCTCAGGAAACCTCTACCAGTATGACAACTATGACGAGGTTGCCATGGACACGGACAGCGAGACCGGCTCACCAGGTGTGTGTCCTCCATAGGCGGCAATAACTGCTGCTGATTGGCTGAAAACGAGCCTGTCCACCTGCATCAGTGATCCACTTTCTCGTTAACTTAACGTCATTGGCCAGTTGCAGCAGATGTTTGCAGATGTTCCTCTTAAACAATAAACCTTCTTCGTCGTCAGGTACTTCACCAACACGAACCGCCATGAATGCAGACGACCCGCGATCCTTCGCTCTGGCGCCGCGCCTGACGGTACCGTTCCTCTTCTGCTGTTGTATTCTGAGCTCCGCTGTTCTCTTAACGTTCTCCTCTTTTCTATACTGTCTTCTACTGTTCTATGTTGTTCTTTACCTGATCTCTAATGTCCTATTCTGTTCTATACTGGAAACTGATCTGAGGTCCGCTGTTTGGTTCCTCCTGGCAGGACTTCCCTCAGCCCTTCATCTCCAGCGTGACGTCTGGAGCCCCTCCCCCGCCGCCGCCCCTCCCTCCCCCACTGGATGAGCTGGAACCGCCTCCCAAGCCCCCGTTCGCCGATGAGGAAGAGGAAGAGGAGATGCTGCTGAGGGAGACCTGCCTCATGTCCATGGCCAACAAGAGGGTGGTGGCGAATGAGGTGAGTGTAGGTTCTCCGGAGGTTCCGCAGAGGTTCTCCAGCTTGTTCTCTGAAGGACATGAGGTGCTGCACTCGCTGTTGCCTGGTGGTGCCGTTGCTTCTGTCCTGATTCAGAATGTCGGACTCCTGCAGGACCAGCTCTCCAGTGGTCCTCCATCTCCCAGCTGCGCGCCCTCTGCAGGGCTTCAGCCACCAACCAGAGGAAACCTGAGCACCGTCAACCTCAACACGGCGCCACCGTCACGTGCCAACAAGTTCGCCCGAGGACATCATGCTTCCAGGGCGCCACTGGTGGTAAGAACCAGAGCGCGAGCGGGCCAGAGTGGGCGGAGCTACGTCTGGACATGATGTGGAATTACGTTTTTTTTTTTTCTCTGCAGCTGCCCAGACACAAGTCGGTGGTGGTTTCTCTCAACGACTCGGACGACAGCGACTCGGACCTGGACGCCGGCAGCTCCACCCCCGCAGCGTTTGGAGGCCTGGAGTTCATGATCAAGGAGGCCAGAAGGACGGTGGAGGTGCGTCACGGTCCGGGAGAACGCTCGGTGAAGGCTTGAAACGACCGCCAACGGCCGCCAACTGCTCCTATTCAGCTACAGGTCAACATCAGAATCACAGCCTTCTCCCCTTTCCAGGCCGCCAAGCCCAAAGGTGCGTCGGGATCGGAGAAGGAGAACAACCCGGTCCGAACGCCGGAAGCCCTGCCTGAAGCCAAGAAGGCCGAGTACCGCCAGCTCAAGGAGGAGATCGCCAGGTAAGACTCCGCCCTCGCCGTCGCGTTGATCTGACCCATGAGGGGTTGCAACGGGGGTTGACTGTCCCAACTCCCGACAGCAGGGAGAAGCAGAAGGTGCTGAACCACAGCTTGGCCTCGTCGGCCGGAGCCGAGCCCGCCGCCGAGCCACTGGCGAAGTCGGCCGCCGAGCTGAAGCTGACTGACGTGGAGCAGAGACTCCTCAAACACAGGTGAGTCAGGTGATGGGGCGGGCGGGCCCACGGCTGTGTGTGACATCGCCGTGCTCACTGTGTGTGTGTGTGTGTGTCAGAGAGCTGCTGCGGCGGGACGAGGCCGTCCTGCGTCACCTGCTGCAGCAGGAGCAGAAGAAGAGCGAGTCCGTGAGGGCGGCGGAGGTGAAGGTGGTGAAGCTGAGGGAGCAGCTTCAGGCGTCGGAGAAGATCGTCAGTGCAAACAAGACGCTGCTGAAGAAGCTGCAGGAGCAGGTGCTGCGCCGCCACCACTGCCGCCGCCGCTGCCGCCGCCGCCGTGCCGCCGCCGCAGCCGCCACCGCAGCCGCCGCTGCATGGGCGTCGCGCTCCACTCAGCCTTTGCTGACGTCCGCTTCTCCACAGGTGCATCGCGTGGAGCACCGGGTGTCCATCAAGAAGAGCCAGGCGGCGCGGTTGGAGCAGGAGCTGCGTCAGGCCCAGCAGGCCGCCGGGAGACGGCCCAAACGCAAGGCAGAGTCCAACCAGGCGCTGGTGAGCGGCGTTAATAACCAGCCATAACTAGCTGTGATCGTAATTATAGACGGCTAAAACTGTAACTAGCTGTAACGCAAATGAGCTGTAGCTATCACTTTAATGAGCTATAACTAATTTGATTTAACAAACTAGCTACAGATTTTACTAGCTTCAATTATAACTAGCTATAATGTTAACTAGCTATGCGTAACAGCTATGTGTAGGTGCACCTAACTAGGTAAAGACTTGGTCAGTATTACCAGCTGTAACTATCAGTAGTTACAGCTACTCCCATGATCATATCACTACCAGGCTTTTAGAGTATTGAAGATGCACACAAATACATCGGAGGTCATTTTCTTGGTTCCCCGTCGAGCGATGTCACCTTTGACCTCTGCAGCGTAGCTTGTAACAATGAATCTGTACAAGCTAAGCCGGTGCTCATTTGAGCTACGGAACTGGTGATGTCATATCTAACTGCTCGGCCCTCATCCTCTCTCAGCCCAGGAAGCTGCAGCGTTCCGACGGCGCTCTGCTCAGCTCCGAACGCCACTTTGCCGAGCTGATCGCTCAGAAGCAGCTGCTGCAGCAGCTGGAGTCTGAATACGCACAGAAGATCCAGAAGCTGAAGGAGGCTCAGGCGCTGCGGAACAAAGGTGTGGTGCCGGAGCTGGTCGCCGAGCCGCCGTCCCGAGCCTCCGCCTCTCCCGAGCCTCAGAGCCAGCCACCGGCCGCCGCCGGCGCCTTCGCGCCGCCCCAGCCCTCCCTGCACGACCTCACCCAGGACAAGCTCACCCTGGACAGCGAGGACGTCCCAGAGCCCGACGAGCAAGAATCGGAATCCACGTCGACGTCCGCCGCCGCCGCCACGGGTGCCCGGCGGCACTCCTTCCGCCAGTCCAGCTCCTTCACCAAACCCAACCTGGAGCAGCTGGGCTCCACCCCGGCCAAAGACGGCGGCGCAGCCAAGCCTGGCAAGGTGGCCAGCAGCCCCACGGAGCCCGTGGAGACGCTGGCGGGGCTGGACGTGGACGCGCTGCGACGCTCGCAGCAGCCGCCGCCGCTCGGAGAGCTGCTGCTGGTGGAGCTGCAGCGGGTGGGAGGGGCCCACGGCACCGCTGCCACCACGGCGGTACGTCATGACCTCATCATGTGCTCGGGTTTGGTCTCAGCAGCCGTGGGCTTACAGGTGTGTGTGTGTGTGTGTGTGTGTGTGCGCGCGCAGGTGCAGGTGGTGGCGGCGCTGGAGCTGGACACAGCTGCTGCTGCTGCTGCGGCTGCGGCGGCAGCGGCCAGTGCAGAGCTGAAGCCGGTGCCCTTCGGACCCTATCACAGCCCTCTGCTGGTCTTCAGGTCCTACAGGTAGGC